>JAQZBX010069186.1:0-15619 GCA_029593785.1 Cabassous unicinctus | reverse complement strand
AAAAAAGAACCAAGTGGAAAGTTTTGCCCTGCAAAGTACAGTCATTGAAATGAAACACTTACAAATAATATTCCACATCCGATTTGAACAGACAGAAAGAAGGATCAATGAACTGGAAAACAAACTTGAAATTATGTAGTGTGAGGAGTAGGTACAAAACAATGAAAAATTATAAACACATACTGAGGGACCTGTGGCACAACGTGAAGTTTACTAACATATACATAATTTTAATCCCAAAAGTACAAGAGGCAGTGAAAGTGGAATAAAGAACATTTCAAGAAAGAATGGACAATATTTCCCAGATCTAATGAAACAGTTGAATATATACATCCAGGACGCTTCACAAAATCCAGCAGTATAGATGTTAAGAGATCTACTCTAAGATATTTTAATGTGAAATAGTCAAAATCTTAATACAAGGAGAGAATATTCTTTAGGAGGCACTGGGGTGTGAGAAAAGTTACTTGTCACAGACAGGGAGTACTAACCATATACAATAGATTTCTCAACAGAAAACATGAAGGGAAGGAGAATATGGGATGGCGTATTTGAAGTCTTTAGAGAAAAAAAAAACAAATGTTGACCAAAATTTCTTAAGAACAAATGCACTCTATTGTTTATATTAGGGTTTACTATTCATATGTATATTTGGTAATGTAATAAAATTTTAAAACCATGGAACTTCATTAAACAGACATTGACTTACAGGTTAAACTATAGACTATAGTCTATAATATAATTATAGTTATATTATTTCACAAATTGTAAAAATGTTCTATACCAATGTAAGATGTTAATAAATGTCTTGTGTGCATGATTGTTCTGTAAAGTCAAAACAGCTCTAATAAAAAATAAATAAATTTTCACTTTTAAATATATTAAAATGTATATTCAGTGCCATTAATTATGTTTATAATGTACTTCCATCACGACCATCCATTAAGAAAACTTTTCCATCACCCCAAATAGAATCACTTTAAAATTTGAGCATTAATACCCATTTTCTATGCCCACATTGTCTGCTGATAACCTAAATATTACTTTTTGACTCTATGAATTTGCTTATATTTATTATTTCTTGTAAGTGACATCATACAATATTTGGTGTTTTGTATTTGGCTAATTTCACTCAACATGATTTGTTGAAGCCTCATCCTTGTTGCTGTATGTATCAGAATTTCATTCTTTTTTAAACTCAATAACATTAAATTGTTTTTATATATCACTTTCTGTTTATCCATTCTTCAGCTGATGCATATTTGGGTTGCTTCCATCTTTTGACACTTTTGTATAATGGTGCTACAAACAGAAGTGTGAAAATACCTGTTTGAAGTCCTGCTTTTGATTCTTTACACTTTATAACTATTTGGGGAAACTGCCAGGTCATATTGTATTTCTGCACTAAAATTTCTTAGGAAATGCCAAACTGACTTCCACAGAAGCTGCACCACTTTCCTTTCCCACCTACAGTGAATGTGTTTCTATTTCAAAACATCTTTTAAAACATTTGTAAGTTGTCAATAGAATTCATTCTATTGGTTGTGAAATGGTATGTCATTGCAGCTTGTTTTGCCTCTACCTAATGGCAAATGGTCTTGAGCATCTTTTCATATTCCTGAATGTTATTTGTATATTTTCTCTGGAGAGATATCTATTGTCTCTTCTCCATTTATTAATTGAGTTACTATCTTTTTGTTGTTGAATTGCAAGATTTCTTTGTATATCGTGGTCATTCAACTCAACAGATATGTGGTTAACAAATATTTTCTCCCATTTTGTAGATTGTCCTTTTACTTTCATGATAAAGTCCTTTGATGCACAAAATTTATTAATTTTGATGAGGTCTCTTTTATCACTTTTGTCTTCTGTTGATTATGTTTCAAATTTAATATCTAGGAAACTATTGCTACACACAATATATAGACAATGATTCTTCATGTTACCTTTTACATGTTTAGAGCTATGATTCTGATATTTAGGTTTTTTTAACCATTTTGAATTTTGTCTTGCATACAGTGTGAGAGAGGGCTTCAACTTCATTCTTTTGCATATGAATAACCAGTTTCCCATCAATATGCCTGTTGAAGGGCTTATTTGTTTCACAATTGAGTTGACTAAACAATCTTGTCAAAATCACATGTCCTGGACTTCCCAGAAGTAGGTAGTAGGTAGACAGGGCTTAATTCTTTCACAAAACAATGAAGGATTGGCAAACTTTTCCAAGGGAGGTGCACTGTGGATCAACATATGAAGGGAGTGCTGCACATCATCCAAGAGGGCAAGTGACAGAGAGACAAAGAAACCAAAATGAAAAGTGTGAATTACTAATCCCCATGGTTAAGAACAGTATCTAACCTCCACCATGATGGAAAACAGCCTCGAAAAACCCCATGATTTACTGCAGCTAATTGAGAGAAGGGAATAGCCCTCTTCCACCCTGGGGAAAGGGAGAGTGTGGTAGAAGGCAGAGAGTGGTTTCATTTCAGTTGAGTTTGGCCAGCATAGCCCACTCTGAATCTCTGTTTTGGCTGAAGGAACATCAAAGGCAAGTGGATATTGAAAGAGACAACTCCATTGAAAGAACTGCCAATGAGCACCATATACTGACAGCTGGAGAACTTCAAGAAGTGAAAAATATTTTTGGAGTCACTTGTCCCAGATCCCTTGAATCAGATCTGTGCCCCATTAGTGTGTTCCTGGCCCACTTTGATAACTTAAGCTGAGCAATTTTAAAGACATAAAATAAACCAAATCAAAAATCAAAGAAAGCCAGGAAATAAAAGCCACTAGGCAAGAGAGAGAAATTGGCCATCAGAGCAAATGCTCCAATATGTTCAGATGCCTAGACATCAGAAAAATTTACAAGCTATACTAAGAAACAGGAGGAGACTGTCCAACTAAGGGAGCAAACCAAAAATACAGACAAGACACGGGATTAAAGAAAACTAATCAATAATAATTACACAAATCTCCTAAATCATTTCAAGTAGTTGAAGGAAATTATGACTAATGAGATATAGGTTATTAAGAAGACACTGGATGAGCATAAAGAAAAAATTGAAAGCATGCAAAGAAAAGTAACAGAGCTTATGGAAATGAAAGTCATATTGACTGAAATTAAAAATTTATTAGAGGCATATAACTGCAGATTTGAATTAGTGGAGGACAGAATAAAAGAATTGAAGGAGCAGGATCTGAACTTGAAAAGACAGGAAAACAGAAAGAGAATAGAATGGAAAAAATTGAAATGGGTCTCAGGGAACTGAATGGTAATGTGAAATGCAAAAAGATATATATTATCAATGTCCCAGAGAAGAGAATGAAAAAGAGGCAGAAACAATATTTGGGATTAATGACCAAAATTTCCCCAATACTTATGGAAAACATAAATATCACTATCCAAGAAGGACTATGCAACCAAACAGAATATATCTGAATACACCTACTCCAAGACACATAATATTCAGAGTCACAAATACCAGAGAAAATGAGAGGATTTTGAAAGAAGCAAGAGAAAGGCAATCCATCACATACAAGGGAAATTCTATAAGAATAAATTCCAATCCTCTGTCAGAAATCATGGAAGTGAGAAGAAATTGGTGTGATGTATTTAAGGTAATGAAAGAGAAAAAGTGCTAGTCAACAATTCTTTATCCAGCAAAACTTTTCTTCAATACTGAAGGTGAGGTGAAAGTCTTCACAAGCACACACAAACTGAAAGAATAAGTTTCAAGAAAACTAGATTTAGAAGAGATACTAAAGTGATTGCTACAGACTGAAAGGAAAACATTAGGGTGAGAGAATAGTGGAAGAATATAGAAATGAATATTATTAGTAAGGGTAATTAAAGGGTAAAAAGACAGACAAAAGTAACATATGACAATGGAAAAGCAAAGGATAAAATGGATGAAATTAAGTAGTACCTTTACAGAATAATGTTGAACATTAGTGGATTGAACTCACCAATTAAACAACATAGTTTATGCCATAGTGGATTAAAAAAAATAACAAACTATATGCTATCAAAATGGAACTAGCCTCAGACATAAGGACACAATCAAGTTGAAAGTGAAAATTTGGATGCAGATATTCCACACAAATAGTAACCAAACAAACCACAGAGTAATGATAATAATATTGGACAAAATAGGTATTAAACACAAAACTGTTAGAAGAGATGAAGAAATTTATTATAAATTATTAAAAGGGAGAAATCATCAAAGAATACAATAATAAACACTTATGCATCTAACCTGGATGCCCCAAGATCCATGAGACATACTTTTGCAAAACTGAAGAGAGAAATAGATGTTTCTACAAGAATAGTTGGAGACTTAAATGGGCCACTGTCAACATTGGAGAGAACATCCATACAGTGGAAAAATAAAGAAAGAGAGAGCTTGAATAATATGATCATTGAACTAGACTTAACAGACATTTATAAAGCATTACACCACCAAAGAAAAGGATTTACATTCTTTTCAAGTGATCTTGAATTCATTTCAAGGATAGACACTTTGTTGGGTTACAAGACATGTCTCAATAAATTTAAAAAGTTTGAAATTATACAAAGCACTTTCTCTGATCATAATGGAATGAAGCTGGATATCAATAATGGAAGGATAAAGGAGAAATTCACTAATACTTGTAGATTAAACAACACATTAATAAGTAATCAGTGGTTCAAAAAGAAAGTGCAAGAGAAATTGTAAATATCATGAAATGAATGAAAAAAACACAACATATGAAAATGTAAGAGATACAGCAAACATAATGTTAAGAGGGAAATTTATAGCCCTCAATGCTTACATTTAAAAATAAGAAAGAGATAAAGTTGAACAGGTATTTACACATTCAGAGGTACTAGGAAAAGAACCCCAAACTAACACTAAGCCAAGATGTAGGAAATAAATAAAGATCAGAGCATAAATAAATGAAATTGAGAACAAAAAATCAATAGAGAGAATCAACAGTCCAAAAATTGATTCTTCGAGAGAATTGGCAAACCTTAGTCAGACTGATGAAGCAAGAGAGAAGATGCAAAAAAATAAAATAAAATAAAACCTGAAATGAGAGGGGGGACTTTACTACTCACCCTGCAGAAATAAGAGAGATCATAAGGGGATACTATGAACAACTGCATGACCAAAAACTAGACAATTTACATGAAATGTACAAAAGCCTCAAAACATATAAATCCACTACAATGACCATAAAAGAAAAGACCTCAACAAACCATTCAGGAGTAAAGAGATCAGTTATTAAAAGCATCCCTAAATATGAAAAGCCCAGGACCAGATGGTTTCACGGTTGAATTCTACCAATCAATCAAAGACAATCTAATACCAGTCTTGCCCGAGCTTTTCCAAAAACTTGAACAGACAGAAATGCTACCAAACTAATCCCATGAAGCCAACATCACAATAAACCAAAACCTAAATAAAGATATTATGAGAAAAGAAAGTTAAAGGTCAATTTCTCTAATAAATATATGTGCAAATTTATCAAAAAACTTGCAAACAGAAATCAAAAGTACATTAAAAGTATTATATGCCATGATTAAGTGGGTTTTGTCCCAGGTATGCAAGAGAAGTTCAACATGAGAAAACCAATTAATGTAGTAAACCAATTGAGTAAATTGAAGAAGTAAAATCACAAGAACTTCTCAATTGACAATGATAAGGCATTTGACAAAATATGGCAACCATTCATGAAAAAAATAAAAAAATAATAAAAAAGATAGGAATACAAGAAAGTTTTCTCAACATGGTAAAGTGAATATATGAAAGCCCCACAGCTAACATTGTTCTCAAAGATGAAGAACTTAAAGCTTTCCCACTGAAATCAGGACTATGATAAGGATGTCAACTGTCACCACTTTTATTCAATATTGTGCTTGAAGTTCTACCTAGAACAATTAGACCAAAAAAGATAAATAAATACATCCAAATAGGAAAGGAAGAAGTAGAACTTTTGCTATTCATTGTTACGATCCTATATCTAGAAAATCCTGAAAAATCCCACACAACAGTAAATGGCAGGATATAAGACTAATGTATCAAAATTAGTAGTGTTCCTATACATCACTGGTGAGTAATCTGAGAAAAAAGTCACAAAACATTCCATTTATAACAGTGATGAAAAGACTCAAATATTTGGAATATACTTATCCAAGGATAGAAATGACCTGTTTGTAGGAAACTACAAAACATTGCTAATAGAAACCAAGGAAGACCTGAATAAATGGAAGGGCAGCTTGTCTTCATGAATTGGAATAATAAATATTATTAAGATGTAAATTCTACCCAAACTAATTTACAAATTCAATGCAATCCCCCAAAAAATCACAACAGCATTTTTTTCAGAAATGGAAAACCTAAGTATCAAATTCATTTGGAATGTTAAGGGACCTCAAGCCAAAAATGTCTCTAAAAAGATGAAAGATGTTTCAAAACTCTCATTTCCTGACTAAGTCATATTGCTCATCTGCAGTGATAAAAACAAAAACAAAAACAAGCAAAAAACACATGGTAATGCCATAAAGACAAACATGCTGATCAATGGAAACAAATAGAGACCTCAGAAATAGACTCTCATATCTGCACTCAAGTGATTTTTGACAAGGCTGTCAAGACCACCCTGCTGTACCTGAGAAATCTGTTCATAAATGGCACTGGGATAACTAGATATCTATAACCAAAAGAAAGAAAAAGGACCCTTGTCTCACATATTTTACAAAAATTAACTCAAAATGGATCAAACACCTACATGTAAAATCTATAACCATAAAATTCCTATATCAAAATATAGGGAAATATCTTCCAGATCTTGTGATGTCTTAGTTTCTTAACCCTTTGCACCTAAAGCAAAAGCAATGAAATAAAAAAAATACATAAATGAGTCTTCCTCAAAATTAAACAATTTTGTTCCTCAAAAGACTTTGATAAGAAAGTAAAAATGCAGCCTACTCAATTGGATAAAATATATGGTAATGATACATCTGATAAAGGTTTTATATTGATGTTATATAAAGAGATAATACATCTCAATGATCAAAGGACAAGGAATCCAATTTAAAAAATTGGTGAAATACATGAATAGAGATTTTTCCAAAAAGAAAATAAAATGGTGAAAAACACATGAAAAATTGTTCAACATCACTAGCTACTAGGGAAATTTCACTACAATGAGATACCATTTCAGACCTTATAGAATGGCCATTATTTAAAAAATGCAAAATCATAAAAGAAAACATCAAGTGCTGGAGAGGATGTGGAGAAATAGGGAAACTCTTTGCTTTTCTTGGTTATGTAAAATGCTGCAGCCTCTGTGTAAGACCATTTGGCCTTACCTCAAGAACCTGAATAGAAAACTACCCAGAAATACAGTTACTACAAATACATTCAGAATAACTGAAAGCAAGATTGTGAAATGACTTTGCACACTGATATTCATAGCAGCATTATTCACAATTGTTAAAATATGGAAACAGACCAAATGTCGATCAAACCATAAATGTATACAAGAGATCTGTTATATAGATACAATGGAATACTATTCAGCTGTAAGAAGAAATGAAATCAGGATGAATACAACAACATGAATGATCCTTGAGGACATTATATTTTGTGAAACAAGCCAGAAACAAAAAGAAAATATTGTATCATCTCATCAATGTGAGCTAAATACAAAGTGTAAACTCACAGAGAAATTCTATTGTATAGGTTACTAGTAGATAGAATGTGGGTAGAGAATCTGAACTGATGTTTAATGTACGTAGAATTTTTAAGAAGGATTATTAGAAAAATGGAATTGAATATAGTTGATGATGACACATTATAGTGAGTATAAATAATACTGCTAATTTAAAAATGTGATTGTAGTTGAAAGGGCAAGTCTCTGGACTTAAATATCTATTAAAATTATGCTAGAGAACAATCTAGAGAATGTATTACATAATTTCAGTGGTGGGTAAAGATTGTGTTTAGTAGTTTGATGTTTAGGCTAATGTGTCAACTTGTCCAGGTAATTGTTTGCATTTCCTGCTTGCAATGCTTCATCCAAAACTACAATCCATAGACTTACTGATTGTCTTATCTACCACAATGGCATTCCACACAGCATTGCTTATTATCAAGGATCCCATTTCCCAGCAAATAATGTGCAGGAAAGGGCAAATGTCCAGGGAATTAACTGGTCTTACCATGTTTCCCATCATCCTGAAGCAGCTGGATTGATAGAATGGTAGAATGGCCTTTTGAAGACTCATTTATTGTGACAAATAGGTGGAAATATCTTGCAGAGCTGGGGCAATGTTCTCCAGGAAGCTATGTGTGCTCTAAATTAGTATCCACTCTATGATGCTGTTTCTCCCATAACCAGGATTCATGGGTCCAGGAATCAAGGGATGGAAATGGGAATGGACCACTCACTGCTACCCCTAGTGACCCACTAGGAAAAATTTTCCTTCCTGTCCCTGCAACCTTAAGCTCTCCTGGTCTACAATTCTTTGTCCCAAAAGGAGAAGTATTGCCACCAGGGAACACAACAATGATTCCATTGAACTGGAATTTAAGACTGCCACCTGCCCACTATGTGCTACTCTTACTTCTGAATCAATAGGTAAAGAAAGGAATTACTGTACTGGCTGGGGTGATTGATCCTGACTATCAAGGGAAATTAGGACTGCATCTACATAATGAGGGTAAAGAAGAGGTTGCCTGGAACACAGGAGATCCTCTAACGCATCTCCAATACTGCCATGCCCTGTCATTAAAGTCACTGGAAAATTGTGACAACCCAATCCATGCAGGACTAACAATGGCCTAGAACCTTCAGGAATGAAAATTTGGGTCACCCCACCAGGAAAAGAACCATGGCCAGCTGATGTGCTTGCTGAGGGTAACAGGAACATGGAATAGGTAGTGGAAGAAAATAGTGATAAATATGAACTATGATCATTTGACCAGTTACAGAAACAAGGACTGTAATATTCAGGAATCTTTCTTCTTCATTTCATTATGAGTATGATTGATATGTACACAAAACAAATTTATTTGTTTTCTTCCCCAGTCTTTTCTCTTATCATATGACAAGTTGTATTAGTTTCATGTCATAATATTTATGGACATTAAGTTTAAGAGTAACTATTATCCAAGGACTTGCACACTATTCTATAGGGAATTCATGCCTTTCAGGTTGTATGCAGGACATTTGAACATTGTTAGGCAGAAATATATATATATATATTCATGGCTGTTATTGTTTTTACTAGGAGACTAAATATGGTTTAAGGTAATGTGTATGGTTGCCAGGGATGGACTGTGATGGATAGACTAATGTGTCAACTTGGCCAAGTAATTGTACCCAGTTGTTTGATCAAACAAACATGTGGCTAATTGTCATACAAGACATTTATGGGCTTTAGCCACCAGTGAGTTTGTTGCATAGATGGTTGATTACATCTACATCAACCAGGGAGATTGCCATCAGCAATGAAGGATGCTTTATGCAATCAGTTGAGTGCCTTAAAAGGGGAAATGATTTCAACAATCTGGGAGAATTTCCCAGCTTGTCTTTGGACAGTCAACATCTCCCAGAAACTCTAGAAGGACCTTCATTGCACTTTCATCAGAGCCTCTGGTTTGCAACCTGCCTGCAAAAACTGGACTTGTACATCCCCATTTGTAGGTTAGAGGTTGAAATTACAAAGGTGGGAATGCTCTGATGGCAAAGTGACAAGAAAGGGTCACTGCTTTAGGGGGTTGGTTGGGGGAGCATTTGGTACTGGGCACACCTAGAGAAGGTTTCTAGGGAGCGTGTCTCTGTTCATCATGTCTTAATGTGTTATATCAGTGGGAGGAGACCCACATAATGAGCGGGAAGGAGTTGGACTCCCATCTTGAGAGGATCGATTTGTTCAGAAATATACAGGTGGGAGTCTCTCAAGAGCAAGGGTGGTTCCTAATAGGGAAGGACAAACCAGTGTGTCAAGACCTCTTGTTGCATATAACTATGAATCTAGTCATTCAAGGAGCCAAGCCAGGGGGTCATCATGGGTCCTGGAGGGATGGGGTGGGAAAAATAGAATAGAATAGAATAGGAATAGAATAGGAATAGAAACAGGGGGCATTTAGGGTTAATAGAATTGCTCTTCACTACCATACAGTGATGGACACAGGACATGGTAAATGTCATCAAAATTTATAAAAGTGTATGGTCTAAAATGTAAACCATATTGTAAACCATTGACCACGTTTAGTAGGTATGTTTCACTATTTGTATGTCAGTTATAACAATGTTACCATCCACATATAAAAAGATATTAATATGGGGGGAGGAAAGGGGGAGGATGGTGGGTATATGAGTGTCCCCTGTATAATGTGTGTGACTTTGCTGTGACCTAAATCTTCTTTGAAAACAAAATGAAAAATAGTGAGACACTGGGGAATGAGAGGTGGAAGGTACCATGGTACAGACTGGACACCAAATAATGCAGTAATGAAATGAAAAGGTCAAAAAAATTTTTTTATGTTTTTCATTTCTTAATATCCTAATCTTTTTTATTTTATTCTTAGTTTTGTTTTCATTTTTACATATTTTATCTCTTACATTTAAACTTATCATTATTATTTCCTTTTCCTATTAATTGTATTCAGCTATTGTAATGGCTTCATCTTTGAAGAAGCTTTGGATCACAGAAAAGTTACAACAGCTCTGAGGGAGGATCATTGGTGTGGTGTGTCAGGGATGGGAAATGCATGGGAGGAAGTGCACCTGAGCATAATTATAAGGTATATAAAGTTCTTCAAATGTTTTTGGGGCATTATCACCGAGGGTGGAGAATCACTCAATAAATGAGAGAATACTGAATTCCTGTACTGGAGGGTCTTGTCACATTCTCTAAGTGAGCAGCAACAGTATCCCAAGTGCAGCGACAGTGACTGGTGAAGGAAGATGATCCACTGATGCACCCTTGATATTGATGACCAGCCTTATGAGTCTTTGCTCTTGAAATTGAAACTTAGCATATTTTTATGGGGTGCCTAAGTATTGCCTCCTGAGAACCCCCTTGTTATTCAAATGTAGCCTTCCTCTAAGCTAAACTCAGCATATGAATGCATTACCTTCCTCCCAATGTGGGACATGACTATCGTGGATAAGCCTTCCTGGCACCGAGGGATTGCTACCAAGTGCCAACTGGCAATGCGACTGGAAAAAGACCTTGAATTAAAGGGGCAAAAGGTAAGGATAAATGAGTTTAAATGGCTAAGAGACTTCAAAATGTGTCAGGAAGTCATCCGAGAGGAGACATTTATGCACATCTCAATAGGATCTCACAGAACTCCAAAGTGGGTATCACCCCAAATAGTGGAGCTCCTGAGGGCTCTGGAGACACCCAGGTCCTATGTCAGGGAGAATAGCTCCATAGTTTGGTGCCTTGCCAGTGGGCCCTACTTTGGAGTTTGAGCCCCTGAGAGTGACAGAGTTAGACTCAACTATGTCTTCCCTGCACATGGCTTATCTGTCCCTACTATTCAAACCTATACTTGGTGCTGGAGTTTGTAGGTGTACATCCAGAGACTTGAGTCTTTGGGCTGTCCATTTGCCAGCTTGTCCTGGAACCTCAGCAGAGCATCAACTCATTCTCTACAGCTCATTGGACTCACCCAGGACAACTGGCAGGGAGATGATGATGGAGAGCAGCCATCTCAGAGAAGGGAGAGAGTCTGGAGCTGCAGGCAGAATAATCCCATCCATCTTCTCCATGGGATATAAGACCCCTCTCAATTGGAGGTGGAGTGGACATCACCATCCCAGACTCCTCAGTATAGGGGGAAGAGCTATGGACTAGAGTGGACTTACTTGTATTCTACTATAGACATATTGTGATTCAAGCAAGGAAGAAATTCCAACAGTGATGTTGAAAGAGTGGCCACTGGAGGCTCTTGGGGCGGGGAGAAGGAAAAGCAGTTGTAACACAGAAGCTTTTTCAGGACTTGGGAATTGTCCTGAATGACATTGCAATGAAGATTTAGGCCATTTTATATCATCGTATAACATGCAGAACTGTGTGGGAGAGAATGTGGTCTACAATGTGAACTATGGTTCATGCTTAATGGCAAAGCCCCAGGATGCTTTGTCAATTGCAATGAATGTGCCACAGTAATGAAGTAATATTTATGTGGGATGGTGTGCGAGGTATGGGAGTGGGGCATGTGGGAGTACCAATATATTTCGTGTAACATTTATGCAATCATGGTATCCTTTTAAAAATAAGAAAAAAATGATTATATATAATTAAGCAATAATTATAATAAGAATAATACACTATAAAAACCTCATCATCTCTCAATGTCTCTATGATCCCCCTGTCTTATACAGCTGCTATTCTTTTTACTTCTCTCTAGTATATTTGTATTTATATTTTGTCAAAACAGTCTTATAGATGTAATATCACCTATAATTGTTTTTTTACATCATTTACATCATGTATCATCATATACAGTAAGACGCATGTTCATATATGAATGATATATTATCATACTATATATACACTATCATGTTACAGTGTTTAGCTTTACTTCTAGTAATATACATGGCTTTAGACTTTCCCTTTCATCACTGTCACCCACACAATAGCACTGCTAGTCACAAACACCATGATATCCTTTTACCATTTCTATTCCATTCTAAAGATTTACAATCAACCATTGTTTTTACCAATTCTGCACAGATTAAACCCCAGATTTCCATTCTCTACTCTCCTTCTATTTTCCAGTAATCTATATTCTAATTACTAAGTCCATGAATTTACACAATATATTTATATATTTACACTGTAACATAATAGTGCAGTCATACAGTATTTGTCCTTTTGTGTCTGGCATGGTTCATTCAACATATTGTCCTCCAGGTTCATCCATGTTTTCATGTTTCACAACTTCATTTCTTCTTATTGCTGCCTAATATTCCATCATGTGTATGCACTTCACATTTTTTAACCAATCATCAGTTAATGGACAAGTGGGTGTTTCCAGCTTTTGACAATCATGAATAATGCTGCTATGAACATCAGTGTGCAGATGTCTGTTCATGTCTCTGCTCTAAGTTCTTTTGGATATATACTTAGTAATGGTATTGCTTGGTCACATGGCAAGTCTATATTCAACTTCCTTAGGAAATGCAAAACAGCCCTTTAAAGGGGCTGTACCATTGTGCATTGCCATAACAGTGAATAAGCATTCCATTCTCTACACATCTTCTCCATTTACAATTTTCTGACTTTTTAATAGCAGCCACTCTAATAGGTATGAAATCATAACTTATTGTAGTTTTATTTGCATTTCTGTAATCTCTACTAATGTTAAACATTTTTTCATATGTTTTCTGCCATTTCTAGTTTTTCTTTAGACAATTTTGTTTTCAAGTCTTTTGCCTATTTTTTATTTGGGTAGTTTTTTTATTGTTTATTTGTATGATCTCTTTAAACATCATAGATATTAAATCTCTATCAGATATGTGATTGCCAAATATTTTCTCCCTTTTGAATTGGCTGTCTTGTCTTCCTTTCCACAAAGTCCTTTGATGTGGAAAAGTGTTGAATTTTGAGGAGGTTCCACTTATTTATCCTTTCTTTTGTTCTTCAGGCTTTGGGTGTAAAGTTTCAGAAACTATCATCTACCATGAGGTCTTGTATATATTTTCCTACATTTTCTTCTAGGAGCGTTATGGTTTTCAGTTTTATATTTAGGTCCTTGATTCATTTTGAGTTAATTTTGGTATAAGGTGTGAGATAAGGGTATTTCTTTCTTTTGGATATGGATATCCAATTGTCCCAGCATGATTTGTTGAATAGATTGCCCTGGCCCAGATGGGAGGGCTTGGCTGCTTTCTCAAAAATCACTCGACTCTAGATGTTAGGCTGTATACCTGAGTTCTTAATTCAGTTCCATTGGTCAATGTGGCTGTCTTTATGCCAGTACCATGCTGTTTTCACCATTGTAGCTAAGTAATATGCTTTACAGAATGGAAGCTGTTCTTTTTAATGATCCTTTTGGCTATTTGTGGCCCCTTACCCTTCCAAATAAATTTGATCATTGGTTTTTCCACTTTTGGGGAAAAAAACTGTTGGGATTTTTATTGGGATTTCATTGAAACTCTATATCAGTATGGGTAAAATTGACATCTTATTGATATTTAGTCTTCCAATCAGTGAGCACAGAATGTCTTTCCATTTATTTAAATCATCTTCAGCTATTTTAGCAATGTTTTGTAGTTTTCTGAATACAGGTCCTTTATGTCCTGTGTTAAGTTTATTTCTAAATATTTGATTGTGTTGCTTGCTATGATAAAATGAATTTTTTTTCTGATTTCCTCTTCAGAGTGCAAATCAGTAGTGTATAGAAATGCTATTGATTTTTGCATATTAATATTTTATTCCACCAATTTGCTGAATGAATCTATTAGTTCTAGTAGCTTTTTTGTTGATTTTTCCAGAAGACTCTAGTTGTTGATACTATCATCAGTGAATGGTGAAAGTTTTACTCCCTCTTTTCCTATTTGTGTGTCTTTTATTTCTTTATGTAGCCTAGTTTTTCTAGGTAGAAACTCTAATACTATATTGAATAATAATGGTGACAGTGGACATCCTTGTCTTGTTCCTGATCTCATTGGAAATGCTTTCAGTCTTTCAGCATTTAGTACAATGCTAGCTGTAGGTTTTTCATATATGCACTATTCCATATTGAGAAAGATTTCTTCTATTCCTATTTTTTTTGGTGTTTATATCAAGAAAGTGTCCTGAATTTTGTCACGTATCTTTTTGCAACAATCTAGAGGATCATGTCATTTTTCTTCTTCAATTTATCAATGTGGTTTATATCACTACTTGATTTTATTGTGCTGAACCACTATTGCATACTAGGGATAAAAGCCAAATGATTGTGGTGGATAATTTTTTTAATGGGTTTTGGGTTCTATTCACTAGATATTGGTCTATATTTTCTTTTTTGGTAGTATCTTTATCTGGTTTTGTTATTAAGGTGATGTTGCCTTCATAGAATAAGTTTGGTAGCGTTCTTTGGTTTCAATTTTTTGGGAGAGCTTGAGCAAGATTGGCATTAGCCCATCTTCAAATGATTTGTAAAATTCACCTGAGTCTTCTGGTCTAGGCTTTTCATCTTTGCGAAGTTTTTGATGACTGTTCCAATCTTTTCATTTTTTATTAATTTGTTGAGGTCTTCTGTTTCTTCTATGGTCAGTGAAGGTGGTTTGTGTGTTTCTAGATATTCTTCCATCTCCTTTACATTGTCAATTTTTGGGGGGTATACAGTTTTTCATAGCATCCTTTTATAATCTGCCTTATTTCTAAGAGGACAGTGGTAATGTCCCTTGTCTCATTTCTGACTTTAATTATTTGTGTCTTCTCTATTTCTTTGTTTGCAGTCTACCTATGGGTTTGTTTATTTTCTTAAAGTACCAATTTTTGGTATTGTTGATTCTCTCTATTGCTTTTGTTGTTGTTCTCAATTTCATTTATTTCTGCTCTGACCTTTATTATGTCTTTCCTTTGGCTTGGTTTGAGATTAGTTTGCTGTTTTTTTTTTTTTTTTTC
>JAQZBX010069185.1:0-15619 GCA_029593785.1 Cabassous unicinctus | reverse complement strand
CCCAGCCCCTGACCCCAGCCTGCCGCCCACCCTGGCAGGGCCCTGAGGCCCAAGCCCACCCCTGCAGACCTCGCTGCTCAGCCTGGCAGGCCTGCGCTTGACCGTGCCTGGTTTTCCTCTCCCAGGAGTGGGCGCCATGACCTGGTCCCCTCTGGCCTGTGGCATCGTTTCCGGAAAATACGATAGTGGCGTCCCGCCCTACTCGAGGGCCTCCTTGAAGGTGAAAAGGCCAGCCCAGGGCGGGAGGGGACAGGCAGGGCAGGCACTTTAGAGATGTGTGGCCTTGGGGCAGGCGGCCTCGGTGCTGCTACAGCTGCCCCACCTGCTCACTGAGGCTCAGGCCCTGTGGGATGGGACGTGGAGCCCTTTCTGCCCTGACCCCGTGTCTAGAGGGGTCCCCACCCCGTGGGACAGGCCCCAGGTGGGGACGCCCCTTCCCCCCTCACCTGTCTCTGCCCCCTATTGTGGTTCAACATCCACAGCCTGGGCTATCTGGGCCATTGGAGTGCCCCTCCCCATCCCCATCCCCATCCCCCTTCAGAAGTGGCCCCCGGTACAAGGCACCTCGCCTCCCCCAGCCTCTGGATGGGGCACTCAGGAGGGTCCCCAGGCTGCAGGGTTTGGGGGCTAGGAGAAGCAGGGAAAGGCCACCCTGCCCACAGCAAGGCCAGGGAGCCCCCTGGGAGGCAGTGCCCCAAGATGGGTGGGTTCCTGGAGTCCCAGCCCAGGCCAAACCCTGAGCCAAAAGTGGCAGCCCCCAGCCCCAGCCTCCAAGCGCCTGGGGACAAGGGAAGGCCAGCGCCTCGGCCTGGTCATCTGGCTTAGGGGTCCTGGGCCTCACGGTGCAGCTGCCCAAATCTGATCCCCAGTGGGAGTGGGCAGTCCTGGTGGGTGCTGCCCTGGCTTCGAGGCAGGGTGGGAGCTGCTGTCTGGGGAAGAGAAGGGTCTGGAAGGCAAGCACATCATCAGCCACCTGCAGGCGGAGGTCCGGGCAGCCTTCCCTCAGCTGTGGGGTGTCGCCCCGCCCCCCACAGGGCTACCAGTGGCTGAAGGACAAGATCCTGAGTGAGGAGGGCCGGCGCCAGCAGGCCAAGCTGAAGGAGCTGCAGGCCATCGCCGAGCGCCTGGGCTGCACCTTGCCCCAGCTGGCCATAGGTACCAGGGGTCCCTGAGAGCCTGGGCCACCCCCTCCCCCAGCCAGCCCTGGGTAACGGGGCTCCCACATTCATGGGGGGAGGATGGGGCTCCCTGGACAGGCCACAAGGGACAGTTGGTGCCAGGGCTCCCCCAACACCCCATTCAGACACCCCTGGGCAAGGTGCCCGCCCAGCACTGCCAAGAGGTCACTGGCCTCTCTGAGGTTGCCCCTGGGGAGGGGGGGGCCCTCACCCGTGGCCTTGCTGCCCCCAGCCTGGTGCCTGAGGAACGAGGGGGTCAGCTCCGTGCTCCTGGGGGCTTCCAGCGCAGACCAGCTGATGGAGAACATTGGAGCCATCCAGGTGAGCCCGGGCCTGCTGGCGGGGGCCCCCCAGCCCTTGGGCAGAGCTCAAGGTCCCGTCCTTCCATCCGTTGTCCATCCATCCCACATTTATCAAGCACCTACTGTGTGCCGGCCACTGGCCTAGGTGCTCGGGATGTATCGTGAAGCAATGAGAGGCCCCTGCTCTAGAAGAGTGCGCTTTCTAGCAGGGACAGACAATACATGCTGAACATAAGAAATAGATAAATTGCCAAATGTGTTATAAAGTGATAAACACTATGGTAAAAATGTAAGTGAATAAAAGCAGAGCAAGTCACAAGGCCTTGGGAGAGCCGCTGGGGCACGAGGAGGGGAGCCATGGGCCCAGGTTGGAAGGGGGTTGCCAGGGTGGGCTTGTTAGGAAAGCAGCATTGGGGCGAAGACTTGCAGGTGAGGGAGTGAGCCCCAGAAATGAGTGGGGGGAGAACGTTTCCAGCTAACTCCAAGGCCAAGGTGGGAGCAAGCCCGGAATGTTCAAGAAAGGCAAGGAGGCCGGTGGCACTGGAGCCAGGGGTGAGGGGCAAGACACAGGGTCGGTGGGGGCCAGAGAGCAGCTCCCGCATACCTGGGGGCCCTCGGCAGAACTCGGGAGTTTATTCTGGGATGGGACTGGCAGAGCACTTGAGCAGAGGGGCACGTGATCCAGCTTCACTTTTAAAAGGGTCCCTCTGGCTGCTGAGTGGGGGAGAGACTTTGGGAAGCAAAGAAAGCAGCAGGGAGACCCAGTGGGAAGCGATTCCGAGATGGGAGAAGGGCTGGGATCCTGGATACTTCTGAAGGCTGAGGCCAACAGGATCTGCTGGCGACCTGGATGTGGGGGGCAAGAGGAGGCAGTCGAAGACTCTGATTCAGGGAAGGCCAGAAGAATGGGGGCACGGAAATCAGGTGTTGGGGCCGTGGAATCTGCATTTTATGCCGCCAGCACGTCACCCTTCCAGAAGGTTCTAGATCACCCTGGAGTTTGAGGGAAGCGTATAGAACAGGGCATGCTTGTCTCTGCCCCTAACTTTCCGGAGCACAGAAGCAGCTTCCGTCTGCTTCCGATGGAGCCCAGCTGCGTTGCGTAAAGGCCGGCCAGGCCGGTCTTGGTGGAATTCTCATCAGCCGTCGTCTTGGCCCACAGGTCCTTCCAAAATTGTCGTCTTCCATTATACACGAGATCGACAGTATCCTGGGCAATAAGCCCTACAGCAAAAAGGACTACAGATCCTAAGGCGCTCCCCGGCCGCCGGCTCGGACGCTTCGTTTCCCTTCTAGTCTGTTCGCTCGCTTAACCTGTTTTGAAGCAACGTGGAAAGTGTGGTTTGCTCCGAAAAGGAAACGGCGCTCCGGGATGGCGTCGGGCCGCGACTTCAGACGTCGCTGCCAGGCGCCATTGGCCGCTCCGCGGTTTGGGGCAGGAGAGAGGGCCGGGGTCGGGAAGGTGCTCGCGTGCTCCCCTCCCCCGCCCGCCGCCCTGCCCACCCGGAGAAGGAACCACCGAGTGTGCTCCCAGCCAGGGCCCCTCACCGAGACCCCCGCCCGCTGCAGGGCGGGCGAGAGCAGTGAAGACAGCAGCCTGGCTCGCTGCCACCTGGGGGCCGCCATCCCCCTCCTCCCAAGGGCCCCCAGGTTCCTTCTGCAGGGCCTGACCTCAGGCTTCTCCCCCACCCGCTTCTGTAGCCCACACCCACTGCGTCGTGGCCACGGCCGCTCCTGCCACACTGTCCCCTGACCCCCACCCCACGCCCTTGCCGGCAGGGGCCGGGATCCCAGGGGGATTAGGTCTTGGGTTTGGGACTCACGAAAGAAGTTGGGGTTCTGATTGCAAGTCCCCTGCCCCACCAGCCTTCCTCCTTGCACACGAACCATGGGTCCAGGCCGGGGAGGGGCCCAGGTCCCTCCCTGCCAGTTGTCCACCCAGCGCCTTCTGGAGCACCCCCGTCCTTGCCCTCGGATGCCCGGAGGCCATGTGCTTCTTAGGACAGTGCCTGGGGGTGGCGGTGGGGGTGGGGCAGCAAGCAAGGCCCATGTGGACACCCTTTCAGAGAGGGAGGGTCCCTGGGGTTTCGGGGCTACAGGCCAAGGCTGGGAGACCTGGACACCTGGCAGCTGCCCCAACAGGGTCAGAAAAGACCCCAGGGAGCCTCTGCCTAGAGAGGGACCAGCTGTGGGGGGCCCCACCCCTCAGAGCAGATAGGGGTGAGCTTCCAGGTGCCCAGAGCCTGGCACCTGAGCAGATGGGCAGGGATGCCACCCCCCCGCCAAGGCACCCTGGGAAGAAAGCTGGTCATTCTGAGGCTCAGGGTTGGGGCTGCAGCCTGGAGCCCTGCCCCATGCTCCTGAGCAGGGGGGCACCCTGGGGGGGGCAGGGAGCCCCCTCTCACCCCCTTGCCCACAAGGGCAGGCACATGTCCTGCTCTGCTCTTTAGAGAAGCTGCTTTTCCAGAAGGCGCCTCCCTGCCCTTCTGAAAGAGCCGCATCCTGGTGGGCGGGTGCCTGAAAGCCCCAAAGGCAAGATGGGGGCGTGGGGAGGGGGCGCAACGACCTCCACTCCTGCCCATTGTGCTGACCTCCTGGAGTAGAGAACCTTCCCTGCTCCTCAGCCCCTCCCCCAGTCTCCTATGAGCATCACAGGAAACGGCATGGGGGGCCTGGGGAGGGGCCAGAGCAGCCTGGCAGGGGACCCCGCCCAGCCCCCAGCGTCGCCCACCCCGCAGCTGGCAGTGGGAGGGGCAGGCCCCTCCACACGCCTGTGACCCCCTCCCCGGCCTTGCCCACTGTTGGAAGAGGGACTAGCGTTGGGGGACTGCTGAGCCCCTGCTGGCCACCAGTTTGCAGAGACTGACCAGTGCCCCAGGGGCGAGGTGGCCAAGGCCCACACGGTCCCCACGGTCCCCCGCCAGGTCGCCATCCAGGCCTGGGTTCCAACATGCCCCATTTCTTCCGTGCAGGAGGTGCCGTTCCCCTAAGTGACTCGGGACAGGGAGGGGGTGGTGGGTGGGACACCAGAGCAGGGGCCCAAGAGCCAGGGCAGCCAGGCCTCCCAAGGGGCAGGGGTGGGCCCTGGGGGGGTGGCCTGGACACGGGGCGTGGAGCTGCCCGCTCCCTGAACCCCTGGTGATGCGGGGAGAACCAGGAGGGGGCCCCCGAGCCACAGCTGCCCGCCCTCGCCCTGCAGCCCGGTTGCCCCAGCCGGGGTCCCACAGCAAGCACGTGACAAAAGCACTGGGCCCAGTGTCGGGGCCGGGGGGGGCCAGTCTTCCATTAGGCCCACGGAGCCCCCACGATTTCCCCTCAAATGCTGTTTGTCGAACCCGAGGTCTCTGAGGAGTGACGGGGCTCATTCCCTCCTCTGTCCACATCCTGTAAATAACGTGCTTTTCCTTCCCTCGTTTTTTTAACGCCTGGTTCCCGAGCTGACTGCACCCCAGCTGGACAGAGGCTGCTGTACACCTCGCGCTTCCGAATGAGACGCAGCCCGAGTCGCAGCTGCTCTATTTATGGAATGACAAAATAAAGCCCACGCACCAGCCTGTGTGCGCCCCTCTGTCCTGCCAGCTGCCACCCTTGATACCCCTGACCCCGGGGGGCCAAGGGCGGTGGGGGGAGGAGCCGGCTGCATGCCACAGAGCCAGCAGATTGGGGCGCCCCCTCCAACCCTGGGGCCAAGGGTGGCTTGGGAAAAACAGGCACCATGGGTGAGGAAGACCCCACCATCATCTCTCCGAGGAGGCTCAACCCAGGGATCCATAGGGACCCAACACACCCATTCCCTGTTGCCACCTCCAGGGGACTGGGCTGGTGGCACGGAGGCTGCTGTGCCCTCTGGGGACCTGACCTGGGCTGCTGTTCCGAGGTAACAAAGAGATCAGGGTCCGGGAGGCCCCCAGGTTGCCACGGGGCTGCTCCCAGCGTGTTTGGGGTGCAGGTTTCTCGGATGCAGTGGCGTCTGTGTTTGGGGGTGCAGCTGGGAGGGGCAGGCACTGCCCCAGTACACCCCTTCCTGGACTCCCGTCTTTCCCACTGAGCCCCTAGCCACTTGGGCCACGTCTTCTCAAGTGGGAGAAGGCTTTGGGCAGTGTCCCCACCTCCCCAATGTCCTACCTCAACCCCGACCCCCAACCTCCTGAATCAGTGACGCTCTTAGAGAAACACTGGGATGCAATCCTTTCCCAAAGGATTTATTAAAACACAGAAAACCAAAGCATACACACAAAGTACAGGTGATTGTGTCGGCTACCGTCTGTCACCCTTCCCAGGGGGCCTGGCCAGGCGCCCAAAGGGGGCTCAGCTTCCGAAGCTGGGGCACCCCTTCCTTACTGCCTCGCCCCCAAGCACCCTGGGCTCCGGCACCCAGTCCGAGCCCCCTTCCTTCATTGGCCTGGGGCTGTGCGGGGGGCCGGGGGCCGGGCCCTGGGTGGGGCAGGGGCCCCCCTTCCTATGGGACCTCCAGGCAGGGGAGGGGAGGGACAGCAGGGGGCTTGGGCTCCGATCTCCATGCGAAGAGTTCTGGACACACACACCCCCAACGGGCCCCTTCTGGGTTATCGTACCTAAAAAAATACTTTGTTTAAAAAAAATCTGAAAATTAAGGAAGAAAACCCCAAAACACAACAACGCCAATGACTTTGGGCTGACGTACCACAATCTGTAAACTTCCAGATATAGAAAATGGGGCGGGAGCCAGCTTCCCCGACGAACACCGTGGGGTGAAGGCGGGCGTGCCACGCGGAGAGGCCGCCAGCCCTGGGCGGTGGCCAGCTCGCTGGCGCCCACTCCCCTCACACCAAGGCCGTGGCGATGGCAGGAGTGTCAGCCCCCTCCCCGGCTTGGGGCCAGAATTCCCCCTCGCCCCCGGCACCCCCTGGCACACGCTGTAGGCGCCAAGAACACACAGCCGCCGCTGCAGGGCCACTGCACCCCGGGTTCCCAGGCCCACCCTCTGCAGGACCCCCCGGGCCTCGTGAGCCCTGGAGCCCAGACATGGGGCCATGGCCGCAGGTGTCCTGGGTCAAGACGTGGCAGCCCCCTGTCTGGGTGGGGGAGCACCCAGGAGCCCTGGGAAGGCCCCAGTGAGGAGGGCAGGTGTTGGCACCAGGGATGATGGGCTTCAGCAGGACCACTCTGGGTGACGCCAAGCCGGCAGGAAGCGCAGGCCCTTCCCAGCTGGGCTTTCAGCGTTTCCCACATCGCGTCTCAGGGAGAGACGGGTTCTGGGGGACCCTCCAGGCACAGTCCAGCACGAATGCCCCCTTCACCTGAAAACCCGGCAGGTAACGCCCTTCGAGACCTCTGGCCCAAAGGCGGGTCGACAGAAACCCTACTCGGCACTGGTTTAAATAATAACGTGGCCGGAAACGTAAAACCGCAGGCTGGGACTTTGGAATTCTGTTTGCACACAAGGGCCCTAACCGGCCAGGAGCAAACACCAAATCCTGCCCAAAGATGCCAAAGATGGTGGAAGCCCCGACACCACCACTTTGGGCAGGAGATAACCGATAAATCAAGAAGAAAACATTAAGACCCTTTCGCCCCTTCAAAACCGGTCAACCAGACCCCGACACTCAGCAGCCCCAACTCCCCAGGCCCCTGCGTGGTCAGCAGGGAGGCTGGGCCTTCCGGGGGCCGGTAGAGAAGGGCCAGGGGGAAATTGGAGAGGCCCAGGACACTGGGGAAGGGGTCTGGGTGGGGAGAGGCAGACCTCAGCCCTGCCCACCACGGTCCCCCTGGCCTGGCGCTCTGGGCCCACCCACTGCGGCCAACAAGGCTGCCACCAGGCTGACCGCCTGCTGGAGGAGGGGACCTCAGAGACCTGGGCTGGCGAGGCTTGTGGCGGTCGCCTCGCCCACGGCCTTTACCAGGGGCCTTCCCAGGGAGGTGCTGACCAGGGACGCAGCACACGCGTCCACCTGGTGCCAGATGACACGACGGGTGGGATGACCTGCCAGGACGGTGGCGTTGCCGCTGCTCGTGCCGTGCGCTGCCCAGTGCCCTGACAACCCTCGCCACCCCTCTCTGCCCACCCGCAGTCCACAGGCCAGGCTGGCCTTGGCGATCTTAAGCCTGGAGTGTGGGGATGCCCAAGACGGAAGGGGCCTTGGGGGGTCCAGCCCCCTCCAGGGGTTCAGAGAGCCGTTTTACAGACGAGGACAACTGAGGTTCCACTGGGGCAGGCGGTCATAACGGCCAGGCCAAGACAAGCCATGGTATCCTGACCCCAGGCCTGGCCCCTCCAGGCCGGGGCAGGCCCCAGAGATGCCGCCAGCCTCGCGCCTCCCCCAGGGAGCTGAGTCCAGGGCCCCCCGGGCGCCCGCCCCCACCCAGCCTGCTTCTCAATAAGCCCCTTCCCCACATTCCCAGCAGGATCCTCACCCAGGAGCCCCTCCCAGGGAAGCTCCCTGCTCACAGCTCGGAAACCCCACCCAGGCTGAGCTCAGGGCCACTGGGAGGACCACGTACAGGCCCAGGGCCTGGCACCCTCCAGCACACACACCCTGACAGCACCATGGGCTGCAGAGGGTGGGGGCATGGCAGGGTCAGGGGAGGGATGCCCAGACACCCATCAGGAGAGGCCCTGGGACGCTGGGTGTCCCAGCAGGAAACAAAGCAGGAAGCCCGGAGGAGCCGGATGGAAGGGATATGGAGAGGCCCTTGGGTCCACTTGCCTGCCGCCAGGCAGACCCCACCCAGGCCATTCCAGAGCACAGCCAGCAGCTGGGCCCCCTCCAGGCCCCTCCAGGGACAGGAGGTGCTGGGCTGAAGGTGGCCTGTTCCTCGGCCCTCAGTGCCCCGGGACCCTCTGCTCAGCTGCCAATATCACCTGCTCACAGCCACTGCCCTGACAGAGGACAGCCCCTACCTGCCGTGGCCCCTCTGCATGCCACTCCCCCCTCTCCCAGGAGCACACGCTGCGGCCAGCTGTGTACGGCAGGGGCAACAGGCCTGCAGGACTCACAGACACGCCGGGCCAGGGACAGACACCTGCTCAAAGGGGCGCCCCTGCCTCCAAGGAGAGGGGACATACCTGGTGGTCTCCAGCCCAGGCAGGGTGGGGGTGGGGAAAACATCCTGCCAGGGCCTCTGCCATCGGGCTGGGCCACCAACCGCAGACCTGACCGCAGAGCCCTGGGGGCCGCCCACGCGCACGCGGGCAGGAGGCTGGGCAGCGCAGCAGTTGCACAGATGCAGGCAGACGTGGGTTGGGCTCCCAGGGCGCCGGGCACTGCTTCTCCCAGCCGGGCCAAGTCCACGGGACTGCAGCAAGGAATCCGGAAGCTTCCCTCCAGTCCATGCCCGTCGATACAGAGAGACGTAAGTGCTGCGAGGTTAGACTCCTTCATACCGCAACTTTTATCAAGACTAATGTGTTCGAGTCTTCGGTAAGAAAGTGCGAAAGATGTACAAATAAATGAAATCTCTTCTACGAAGTCGTTCCGGAAAAGGTGGCGAAAGGTCGCGCGTCCCAGGTGGCTGTGGGTGTGATGGTCGGTGGGAGAACACTTTTACTGTGATAGGGTGGCACTTCTAGTCTGCCCCTACGGGGCTGGGCCTCGTCCTCCGTGTGTTGGCATTACTCAGTTTCCCCTTTTGGCACCGGCTCCTAAAAAGGTGGGAGCTTTTCTCCCCTACGGGCATCAGGCAGGCGGCCCGGCAGGTGTGGCTGCAGGAAGCAGATGGGGGGTCAGGAAGGTGGGGGGATCAAGTCTTGGGGGACAGACGACACCCTACAGCCACTCCACAAGCCAGCCACGTGTGGCCAGAGGAGGCTCCTGAACCAAGACCTCCCGCCACAGGCCCCTGAACCGGGCCTGGGGAGGCACCCAGAGTGCCAGAGAGCATCCCGAGAAGCAGCATGTGGCAAGGACAGCCATTTTGGAGGCCCCTCTGAAGCCCCCATCCTCAAGTGGCAGTTCTTATGGCCACGGACAGTGCTTGGTGGAGGCTGGCGGCCCAGGGAGAGGAGGCCAGGGGGATGGGCAGCTTCTCCAGAATGACACTCCAGCAGGAGCACTTTCACCTCCCCCTCCCCTAGTCCTGGCACCCTGGGGAGCCCACCAACCAGCAGGACAGTGGAGACGGCCAGGGCTCCGGGCCGAAGGGTCCCGACACACCGCTCGCGGACACACGTAGGGTTCTGCCACCCCAGCTGCCCACGGAATCGTCTGGCAGGCTGGGGTGAAGGGCACTGGGGTGGGGGGGCTGCAGGCAAGAGGGGCGCGAATCCAGGGCGCAGGCCGGAGCGCCATCCTGGCCAGGCCTGAGCCGGCAAGCCGAGGGCAGGGCCGGGGCGGCGGAGCCCAGGGGCGCCTTACCTCAGCTGGAAACGAGCGCTGCAGCAGGGGGCAATCCCGGGGACAGCTAGATATCTGTCAGAGAGAGAGGAGGCCGCGGCTTGCCCAGAGTCGGCGGCGCGCAGGCCGGGCCCCGGGGAGGCCCTGCGCGTGCTGCCCGGGGGCGGGCAGGCACCTACCGGTCACGTAGGGCCCCAGGGGCATCTGGTTGTAGTTGACAATCCCTCCCGGTCCAGGGCCCCGGAAGTTGGGCCCAAAGTTGCTGCTGTACATCGGAGAGGAGCCGAAGGCGCCCTGGAGGCAAGGACCCAGCTTTAAAGGCAGCCGTCCCACAGCGCCACCCCCACGTCCCAACCGCAGGCGCCCGGGACGGGGGGACAGGAGCCCGGGGCCGTGCCTGACCTGCTGGACGGCGGGGTCGCCGGCGCGGTTGGTCAGGCGGCTCAGGATGCTGCGCTCCGACATCTGGAGGCGGGCGGCCACCGGCGGTATGCGGGACAGCATGGAGGGCAGGCGCGTCACGTCCGCCTTCATGTCGCTCAGCAACTCCTCCAGCTGGTTCAAGACTGCGGCAGGCGGGCCGGGAGGGCGGGTGTCACTTACACGGCCATGCCACGGCGCGGCACGAGCAGCGGGCACCAGGGGGCGCCCTGCCACCAGGCCCGCCAAGGCCGGCCAGGCCCGGCTTTGCCAGCGGGAGAGCAGAGGGGGGCTCTGGAGGGCTCAGAACGTCAGACCCCTTGGGCTGGGCCGGGGGTCTGAGGGCTGCAGAGGTGAGAACCAGGAACTCTGGCCCAACACTTAAGAGGCCCCGTGCCCCAGGCTGGCCTCTGGCTGGCTCCCAGGGAGGCCTGCAGCCCGGACCCCCATCCTCAGCAGGGACCCCCAGGGCAGGGCTGGGGAAGGGCCCGGGGCCAAGGAAACACCTTTCTTCCCTCCGTGTCCACCCAGGTGGACGGCACCCTGGCCTGAGCCTGCAACGTCTCGTGTGAGCTTGCCCCCCGCCCCAGCCAGCCCAGAAGCTTCCTAAGGGCAGGAGAGTTACAACCACGGATTTGGAGCAAAGAATCCCCTGAGATCTTGGTCAAATGACTTCACCTCCCTCCCGTTTCCTTGTCTTCAAAACGGGGAAAGTACTAAGACTCGCCACACGGGGACATTATGGGAATTGAAGAGCCAACAGATCTAAAGCTCACAGTCAGGGCTCGACACAGAGAACTGTGACAATTTCATGCTCCTCTGTCACCCAACCCCAGCCCAGGGCCTTTAGAAAAGGGATGAAGGAAGAGGCGCCTCAGTTTCCCCACAGGTGAGACAAATTGACCCCGGAGGCTCCGCCACAGCCAGCCCAGCCCCAGCCCACCATTCTGTCCTCAGCCCCCCACCCCCAGGGGGCCCTCATCTGTGGCTGAGAGCACCGGGTGAGGAGGGGGGCCAGGCGGCCGCGCTGTGGGGGCCGGCGCTCACCCTTGTGCAGGACAGCATTGGCGGGCTTGTTCCCGGCAAGCGACTCCTTGGACAGGTGCTGGTGGCTCTCAGCAAGGCACTCCACCTCGGCCAGGCGGGCGTTGAGGGCCATGGCCGGGTGGTTGGGGTCCTGGGTCATGTTGAGGTATGCAGCTCTGCGCAGCTGCTCCTCGATGACCAGTGCCTGTTCCAGCAGCTGGGGGGCCGGGCGTTAGCTGGACCCTCCTCCTGGACGGCCGCCACCCCCCCCAGCAACCAGCCCAGGCCTTGGGGGAGGCAGACACACTCCCACCCATGGGCCTTCCCCAAACTGAGTCCTCTGCTCCCTGCCACCCCGGCCAGTGGGGGCATTCGGGGCAAGGGCCCAGCCTGGGGCACCGATCCCATCACTTGGTTGGTTGGTTGACTAACTGACCCCCAGGACAGCCAGGTAGATGGGGGAGGGGCTGCTGCCCCCTAACAGCCTTGCTCCAGGCCCTGCTGAACCAGCTCCTCTTGCAGCCTGCACCCGTCTCGGGCCCTGCCCAGGACTGACCTTGAACCTACGTGCCAGGAACTTGTTCTTCATCTCCAGATAATTGCCCTTGTGGATCTCAGACTTGAAGGGCTCGTTGAGGATCATGTACCTCGGGTCGTTCTGGATGTCCTGCCAGCGGGCGTAGCCGTGCCTGGGGCAGGAGCCGTTAAGGGCCAACCTGGCCATGGAGGAGGTGGCGGGGGAGACCTGCGTGCTCTTGAGCCAGCCCCAGGTGTGAAGGAGCTGGCGATGGTGAGGCAATGGACTCCGCACTGAGACGGTGGTGACTCGGTCAAACATCAGCCCATTTCACAGACAAGGAGGCACCACGACGTGGCCTCACCCCAGGTCCCAGTTAGTGAGGGGCAGAGCCAAACTCCTTGAACTCCCTAACGGAGGCTGGCAAGCCACAGCCTCCAAGCCAATGCCAGCCTGCAGCCTGGTTTTGTAAATAAAGTTTTATTGGAACACAGCCATGCTCATTGGTTTGTGTGTTGCCTGTGGCTACTTTTGCTACAACAGCAGAGCTGAGGAGTCACAACAAAGACTGTTGGGTCTGAGAAGCCTGAAGCATTTACTCTCTGGTCCGTCACAGAAAGAGCGGGCCGACCTGCTCGTTCTACCACATTCTGCCTCTCTTTATGAGAACCAGCCGCACTTAGGTGCTCTGCTAGGGCTCTCCCCAGGCAGCTGTGTGGCCCTCTCCCGGCCTCCTGTCATCTTCTCTGACCAGCCCCTGGACAGTGCTAGCCCCACCCCATGCCCCTTCGCTGCTTTATCACATTCAATTGGACCCCACCCTTCGCTAACTCGTGGAGTTCACTGGCCCCTGAGGAATGTCAGTTGCCAGTCTTGGCTTTTGTTCATGGCTGCATCCTCCAGGCCCAGCACAGAGCAGGCAGTGAGTAAACACTGAATGGATAAATATACCAAAGCCCTTTGTAAATGGCACAGGGGCAGATGGTGGTGGAGGCAGACGGGTGGGCCCTGCTCTGTGATTTATCAGCTGGGTACCCCCCAGACAAGTTACTTGGTCTCTCTGAGCATGTTTCCTTGCAGCAGTGCCCATCTCAGAAGCTCCCGTGAGGATGAAGTGAGTAATGAATGTAAAAGGGGAGGGGCTGCTACCACAGAATGTCATTGTCAATGTCGTGACCTGCTCCACCAGGAAAGAGTCTCGGGCATCTGGTCAAGAGCTCCGGCTCCTGACGCCACTCCCACATGCCCCACGTCCCTCCCTGAGGTCCACAGAGGAGGAGGCCAGAGTTCCAGCCAGCCTGGACGGCCAAGGATACGTCACAATGCCCGCCAGCAGCCAGTAGTCATGACGCCGGTGCCAGATGTCGTAGATTTTCCCCGAGGACACAGCGGCACGCTCTTCGTTCTGCCACAGTGTGTGCAGCTCTGGGAAGCCAGCCACGGGGAGCAGAATGAGGGGTCCCCCAAACCCTTGCATAGTCCCTCACTACCTGCCATCTCCCCCTACCCCAGGAGTTCAGCTGTGACTCATGAGAAGTTTCAGCATTACTAGGAAAGGTTATGCAATGGGCTTTTGTCAACCATTCACACTTTAGCGTAAATTAACTGTGCCCAACTCCCAGGTCCCAAGCAGTCAGGAAGCCCATGATACCAACAGCCCGGCTGCTCCCTGCCCGCCACCCACCCCATTACCTGTAAAGCCCCCATCCGCAATGTTGAACATGAATTTGAATTTCCCATTCTTGTCCTCCTTCTTCCCCTCCTCGTCTTCCTCTTTGTCACCGTTCTGCTGAGTTTCAATGGGTTCCTTCTCCTCAGCTTTGGTGTCATCTAAAGGGGGCACACCCACATTCATTCGTTCATCTAGAAGGCATGCCCAGGGACCCACTTCTGCCAAGCATGGGGGAGCCAAAGACAAGCAGGAAGCACATCTCTCTGTCCTCAAGGGGCTCGCTGCTGAGAGCAATCTTAAACCCAAAGACCAGCCCTTTCTCTGTCCTGAGCAGGGAGGCCCAGTTCCAGAAGCTGGTGCCCCTCCCCCACCCCACCAGGACCCCCAAGGGAGCAGGGCGGGAGAACGCCAAGGAGGGCAGAGCTGCCTTAGGGGTCTGATCAGAGGACCAATGTTCCAGAACATTCCCATGCCTAGAGGCTGCAAAGCTTCCAGCTGAGTCCCAAACCTTCAGGCTAAGCTCCTTGGACAGCTCCCCTCCCTCCTGGCTGTGGCTGGGACCACAGGTGGGGTCAGGAGAGAGGAGGGGGAGTCTGTCCTCTGGGGGGGGAAGGCCACAGTGCTGTGAGGGGTTCCCACCCACGGGCCCCAATCAGGGCCGAGAGGTGGGCCAGGAGGCTGGGCAGGGTCCTTGTGGCACCCTCAAGGGGCCAAGGGACAAAGGGGCAGAGCACCCCGAGGAGCCCAAACCTGGCCTGAAGTCGCTGCCATCCCCTCTGCTGTGAATCAAGCTTAACTCCAGCTTGTCCAGAACTTTCTCCTTCTCCGGAAGCACTTCCTCTGCAAGACACATGGGGATTGCCAGGTGGGGAGGGGTCCGGCTGGTAGCTCTCAAACTGCTTCAGCTTTGTCCCATCCATCAACGCAGAGTCTAACGGGAGCCCTCCAGGAGCCGTCCTGGGGAGGTGGGCAGGGGGTGGCCCCTCCCCATCGGTTCACCCTTTTTCACTCATCCCGTCCCTCCAGCACCCCACCTCCAACTTCTCAAGGCAGAGCCCCCAAGACCTCCCTATGCAAAAGTGACCAGGACCCCAAGTTAACACAAAGCCCTTCTCACAAACACCCAGAAATGCTGGGCAAAATCTACTGCATTAAAAAAACACATCAGTGGTGACAGGAGCCAGCATTGTCTGCTCTCTGTGTCTGCTCCTCTTCTTTTTTTAGGAGGCACCGGGAGCCGAACCCGGGGCCTCCCATGCGGGAGGGAGGTGCCCAATCACTTGAGCCACCTCCATTCCCTGCTTGTTATGCCTCTCGTTGTGTTTCCTCATTGCATCAGCTCGCTGTCTTGCCTGCCCTCCCCAGGAGGCACTGGGAACCAAACCGGGGACCTCCCACATGGTAGGCAGGCACTCAACTGCTTGAGCCACATCCGCTTCCTGCAACTGCTTCTTTACGCTCTGTTGGACAACCGGCATACTACACCGACTCTGAAGGAAGTCCTCTACTGCCTTCCTCTGGGGAGTTGTAAAAGCTACAAATTGGTGATGTCTACAAGGTGAACTATGTCCCCTTGGTGGGGCGCCCTCCTGCAGTGCCCGACAGGTACAACTGTGCGAGATAGGCCTGGCTCTGCCCGTTTCCATTCCCTGGTGCTCACTCCAAGGAGTGAGCCAGGGGCTGCCATCGGAGTGTGTGGCTTTAGAGATGTCTATTTGGGACCTCTACACGCATGCTCACACTTCTGATGGGACTTACCTGTCCACTCGTAGCTCAGTTTCAGCTGCCGATCTCTTGTTAAATTAAATGTTATTTCCTTTAGGTTTTATTTTTATCAAACTTAGGGCTTTTATTTTCTTAAACCAGGGCTTGTTAAAGAAAATGGTACATGCCATTTCATTCTCATTTTCTAGTCCCTCCAGCTGGTTCCTCACCATCGGCACTGCTTACATTTGGGGTGGGGGGGCCATCCTGTGCGCTGTGGCATGCTGAAGCCAACGGCATGCCCACCCCACAGCTGTGACAACTGAAACCACTGCCAAAGGCCTCCCCAACTTGAGAACCACTGCCCTACCAATTTTTTAAAATATAACCTCATAACCTTAAATATGTCGGCAGCGTGCACCTCGATTTTTCCGTTTTAGCCAGTATCTGGCGACCGCTTCTCTTTCACATGCACCTCTGCTCTCGCC
>JAQZBX010069184.1:0-15624 GCA_029593785.1 Cabassous unicinctus | reverse complement strand
GTGTGTTTCTTCTGTGTCTGCTTATCTCCCCCTTGCTGTGAGGTCCTGCTGCATCAGCCCACCGCACCACGCGGGCTGGCCTGCCCTCACAAGGAGGCCCCGGGAAGCGAACCTGGGGCCTCCCATATGGTAAACGGGAGCTCTATCCATTGAGCCACACCCGCTTCCCTATCTAAAAGTTTTTAAAGCCTCAGTTTCAAATAGTATACTGATGCAAAACCTAAAGTTTTGTTTTTTCTCTGTTAGAGTGACAAAGTTTCTTAAGTGATTAGTCTGTTTTAGTAAAAGGTTATAAAGACTTTTTCTCCTGAATAATCAGTATACAAAGCAGAACATCTGTTTTATCAAAATACATTCTTATACTTTATGTTAACTTTATTGTGTCCTTTGTTGTTTAAAAAAACAAGTCTCACTTTTAAAAGAACATAATGCTCAAACCTAACAACTATTAACAGTTTGATTTCTGCAAATCAAATCCTAGAAAGTTATTTTTTTATTTCAAACTATTACAAAAGATTTGTTCTTTCACCTTGAAAAAAAGTGAAGTACTAAAATAATTAAGTTCATTTGATATGTTGTGAATTGCATGGGAAGTCTTTAGAAAGTATATAAAAATTAAAAGAGTTGTCTAACCTTCTATTAATCAAACTTGTATGGGTAAAATGTTCATATAAATGCTTAAAGATTGTATAAAATTCCTAACATTTTGATTGTTTTTTGCATAATATTAGATAAGAGTATAATGTTGTTAATAATGGTTTTAATTATTTTAAGGATATTATATGTCACAGAAACAATCTCTCCACCTAGGAATCAAGAGGCAGATGCTCTGGTCTGTACCTGCATGTTTGCCTCACATCTGTGAAAGAAGCAGGCTTATGGCCACGCAAAAAGGGTGTCCATTGAGGGGCTGCCACAGAGTTGTGTATGCGAAGGCATTAGACATTCCTATAAAGTATTCTGACCTCATTCATATCATACAAGAGTGTGAGGCCTGTTTTTTACGTTGGCCATGAACAGTGCCTTATAGCAGTGGACATAGCCATAAAGCCACACACTAAGGGGATGGACTTCAGTGCTGTCAGACTCTCTTGTGCATTTAAACCAGGCCACCAGTACCATGCATGATGCTTCTCCATTTGAGTTATTAGCTAAATCAGTCACTATGACCGCTAAAACAATTAAGGTATCTGTCATATCTCCTGGTCTTACTTCTGAAGCAGATGGAAATACATTGCTGCTTCAGACTCTTACGGCTCTGCCAGCTGGTGATGGCTTGATAGCGCTAGATCTATGATGGACATTGCCTTCAGCCTGGCTCTGTTTCATAGTGCTGGAGGGTGCTATGCACCAGGCTGGTTGAATGCTGGAGCTACCTACCTTCCGGTTCTCTCTAGAACCAATGATGCTGCAGTATGCTGGCTGTGTGGAAGATATAACAAGTGGAGTAATGTGGGTAGAACGTAAACAAACACAATTGGTATTAAGGCCTGCTCCCATGGAAGGACAACATGCATGGTATTGCAAACCTGGAGCTCACTCATTGGCGTCCCATGTCTTAGGACCTATGGGAGAAACTTCAGCTTGCATTTTGCTTACTGGAGAAGGTCTCTCTCTCTGGGTAACCACTAAACATTTATGTTTGCATCCCTAGGCTAATAGTCCTGCTTCACATGAGCTCATCCAATGTCTTCCTCGACTGAGCTGCCATCATGGCAGCTGCACACATCCAAAAGGATTGTTGTGTTATGCAGATACATGCCAGACTTCAGTAGCTCCAGTTTTTCTTGGAACATCCTTCCATTAATCCTTGACTAATTGGAGTAATTGGTTAATGACTATAAATCATAGCCACTGTTCTAGGAGGCAACTCTCAGAACCCACAGACTCCTACAGTTCTTCTGCTTCTGTTAAATATATAGCTTCTATTGTCAGGGAACATGTCAACAAAATCTGTCCATCCCTCATATCAGTTTAGGGTAGCCTCACATGCATGGTGGCAGAACATGGAGTCTTAGATGCTCAAACAGCCTTTTGCCTTAAAAGAAACAACACATCCAATCAATGAACCCACTGTCATATAGAATAGCTGCCATCACAGGTGTGTGGCTGAGTCATCATTGTCTGGCAGACTGAATGGACTGGATGGCAAAACGCATCCTTACCTATGGGAGCTTATATATGCCCTCCAGATGTGGATTGGTTATGTGGAACACAATTTTGGCCATAACTACCTTAAAATTGGACAGGAAGATGTACATTAGGGTATCCTTTCCTATTGGGAAGTATGCACAGAATTTTGTCCAGCCCTCCTCAAAACCTTCCAGCTCTACAAGACTGTTTTGGCATTAGAGTAAGGCACTCCCTAGCATACTGGGAATGGCTGCTTAGTATTTTCCTTCCTGGTGTTGGAACTTTGGATGGTTTAACACAAGTAACAGCCCTGGCTAACTTCACTGCCCAAGCTCTTAGTGACACTAAACGTAGCATAAGCCTCGAATGAAGAAACAACTCAAATGAGAAAAGAGGTGTTACAGAACTGTGTGGACTTAGATATACTTACTGCTGCATGGAGGTGGAACACTTGTGCTAAAATTGGCAAGACTTGTTGCACTTATATACCTGGTGAATGTGTTAATGTTACCAGAGCTTTGAATCATTTACAAAAATCTATCATATGAAAAGCCTAAACTTAGTGGACTCTTTTTCCTCCTGGCTCACAAACCAACCCTCACATTGAAGTTACATTTTATTGATTGGTAGTCTTACTATAAGAATCATTTGCTTGCTTTGCTGTTGTTTATATTGTAGCTGTGGCCTTATGGCATAATACAAGCAGTAGTTTGTAAACGGCCCCCTCCCCCCTGCCCTGCCCAGTTCTGCTCAGGGCTTTATGTGGAAGAGGTGGTGGAGAGATTGTAAGAGTTGTGGGATAGTGTGGACTGTAACATCTATGACTTTGCATTTTCCCATGACCCTTCAAACTTCTTTCCCCTTCTAGTCACAGTAGCATTTCATTGCTTAATAGTTACACAACAAGCCTTGAGATATAACTGTTTGTGAGCTTGTGACTGATGAATAAAACTTGTATCTTTAGACTTCTCTCCCCGAAACTCTAAGAACAATCTGATGTGTGAACTGCTTGGCCATCTTTGTATCGATAGATCCCTTAGTAATTGCTGTAAAGATATAACTTAAGCCTTATTGACAAACATTGTAAATGCTCATTTTATGTAGTTTCTGTGAAAGTGTGACTTCTGCCCTGCTTGGAAACACTGTGAATGCTGGTCCTTGATTATCTTCCTGACCACTGCACTTTTAAATTATGTTCCCCCCTCACGTGCCCTTCCCATCCACACATAGACATGTAATATGAAAGACCCCTCTTGTTTTGTGGCAAGTGCAAACAAGAGCCTCCGAAGCACCACGCTCTCCACCCACCACCACAGATGAGGATTTAAGCCACGACCAGGCTCGGACTCTCCATGAGAGAAAATCTCTCCTCCAAACATCGAGGGCAAGGCCCCACATAAGCTCCCTATTAAACGTTCTTTTGTTTGCCAAGTTGGATTTGTCCAAGTCTTTCTTTGGTCTGACATATCCCTCTCAGTTTGGTGGGAAGTTGTCATTTTACACACTCCCTGCTATACTCGGAACAGCTTTTTTCAGGTGATCTCACTCCACCTCGTTCAATAATGGAGTATCCTCTTTATGGGATGGTCGGACAAAGGCAAAACACGGAAAAATTGATGACAGAGGCTAAGAGAACATCCCTAGCATTGCCAACACATTAAGGTTGGACCACATATTCCCCTTGAGGGCATAGATTAAATATCTAGAATTTTCTGTGGGGACCATTAATCCTCGGTTTTCAGTGAGGACTTTTAAGTAATGACACTTGAATTAGTGTCAATTTATTAAGAACAAAATTTACCATATTTTGAAATAATCTGTTTATTCAGATGTCTCCCCAGGAGATTATGCACTTACTTATTGCTGCAACCCTTAAACCCAGCCCATTTCCTGGCATATAGTAATATGTTTATAAACTTCGCTATATCAAATGTAATGGAGCAGATTTATCTTGACCTGAAATGAAGATTTTAAAAGTGTTACAATGAATTTCCAGTTAAAGCAAAATCTATAATAAGGATCAGTACCTAGGTTTTGTTTCATGAATCTATAAAAATAAACAACTTTTATTTCAAACAGCTGTGAGTGATTCAACGATGTGAGGAAGTTTTACTTTCAAAATTCAAACCCTTAAAGTGTTGCAAGTGTGAGAAGACCTTTCCTCTTATCTCTCAGCTCATTTCCAGTCAGGGCCTTCATATGGGGAATAAGCCCCTGAATGCAAAAAGGTTTGTTTTGGACTCCAAACTTGCATGCCACCATGGAAGTCACTCTGGAGAGGAACCATTTCTATGTGCCCTGTGTGAGAGAAGGTTCAGGTTGAATACACATTTCATTATTCATAAGCAAACCCTGATAGAAAACACCATGTAATTAGAACAAAATATTCATTTCATTAAGAGAAAAAAAAAGTGTTCTGCATTGAAACCAGTAGGCCCAACAAGCTTTCTAGAGGGTAGTAAAAAATTAAAAATCCCCTGAAACAGAAAGTCACCCTAGAAATAATTCTTACTCATTCACTACTTACACTATCTGTCATTAAAATTTACATTCTGCACCCACCTGCACCATCCTTTCTGTGTGCCACACACATTAATTTTTAAAGTTTACCTTTGATTATTTGTGATAGAAAGCTTTCACCTCTTTTTAAAGTTACCTTCTGTTAAGCCATACACAAACTACCTAAAATAATTAATTTACTACTCTGTTTTTAAATACTATTTTCTGATTTTTAGATGATGAAATTGCCTTGTGTCTGAGATTGGAAAAGTTGCTTTAAACATCATGGTAAAACAGAATTAAGGGGAAGTTGCTTTTGTGTTTAGAGTGAAGGCTTGGGGTCACATTACTGGTATGCACAGACATTCTCTTGTTGAGGTGTCCATGTGAGATTTAAAAATGTTAAAGAAGAGAGGTCTTCTCTGCGACCGGAGACTCTATCACTGGCTTCTTCCCTAACTCCATATTTAGCATGTGAAGTTTAAATGTGCCAAAGAATATTTTTTCTTTGGATGCTTTGTAGAATTGACATCCATGATAGAAAAACACTAGAGAAGATTCTTCAATGGTGTGACATTTAGAATTTAGGTCTGGAAGATGAAAATGTTAATACATTGACTTACTTTCTACAGAAAATTGATTTACTGTTTTTCAAAAACTATATGCTTTTTTGGTATGTTGATATTCCTAAATCTTAAAAGGATGAATATGATACCATCTCCTATAAGTTTCTGTCATTCAGCTGTTGCAGATACTCAGAAAGCCTGAAGGAGAATTTTCTGGACTTACAAAATGAATTTTGTGCCTAAAATGGCTGGGTTGTCCTCTGAGACTTTTATTTTTCAAATGTTGATGAGAAATTGGGAAACCATATTTTTATTTATGTTTATGCAAAATTTCTGTTTACAAAGGACCATTTGCTTAAGGAACCATTTGGAGCAATTTCCTCCATTCTTTAACGGAGACACTAGTTTCTAGGTACGTTCACTGTCCGAATACATTGCTTAAACCCTTGCCTCTCCCTCCACCAGGCCCTTTGTGTCTTGGTTCCTCTTCACATCTCCTCCACTGGCCTGCTTGTACTTACGATGCAGCCACACTGCTGTGCTCAGTTCCTCAAATGTGTCATGCTTTTGTCTTGCCCTGCTTTAGCTGAGAAATATTCTTCTCTTTTCTACTCACCTGACTCTTACACATTTTCCAGATCACCAGTTAAATGCCATTTGGAGGGAAATACTTCCTTGATTCTGTTTCCATTCTAAACTAAATTATAAGGAGTTGTTATGTATTTTCACAGCTCCCTGTCCTTACTTAATATTAACATTTAGCACACTATTTCTTGATTGCTGTTTGTTCAATTATTTGTATTTCTTTTTTTAATTATTTTATTTATTTATTTTTTGTTAACAATTTATTGAAGTATATCATTCATATATGAACATACATAAACTGTAAGTGTTCAGTAAACAACGTGATCTTTCAGAACAAGCATGCATAACATCATACAGGGCTCCCACACATCACCCCCCCACAAACACCCTGCATTGTTGTTAAACATTTGTTAACAAATCATGAAAGAGCATCATCAAAGTATTACTACTAACTATAGTCCGTATCTTCCTCCCCTATACATTTTTTTAAGGATTTATTTATTTATTTACTTTTATCCATTTTTACCCCCCTCCCCATTTTTGCTGTTTTTGTGTCCATTCACTGGACAACTCTCTGTGTCCGTTTCCTGCCCTCTCTTCTCATCCTTCTCCTCCTGTCTTCACTGGGATTTGATCCTCGGAATCTCTGATGTGGGAGAGAAGCGTCCTACTACCGCCTGCACCACCTTAGTTCCTGGTTTTTCGGTGCATCTCATCTTGGCTCTGCCTTGTGTCACTCTCCTGTTCATCATTCTCTTGCTGCGTGGGTTGCAGGGTCTGGCGGCGCACCCGTGCACAGAGCCTGGTGGCCCACGCACCTTCTATATTTTTCTTTTTTTTTATTTTGACCAGGAGGTCCCAGGGGTCAAACCCAGATCCCTCCATATGGGAGATGGACGCCCAACCACCCAAGCTACATCTGTCCCCCTGCTATATCTCTTAAGGTTGACCAAAGATACCCAAAGTTACAGTCTTTTCCCATACAGGATGGTCATATAATAAATCAGGCTTAGTTTATCACCAGCATTCTAAAAACCAGACCTAGGGAGAAAAACTAGGTCTGGGGACACATGCATGGTTTCTAATATAGCGAGTGTTCAGCCTAACCTGATTATCACCAATTATTTGTATTTCTTAATGCACCTTAAATTCTGTAAGGTCAATAATCCTCATCATTATATGGAACCTAATGCTGATAGGTAATAAATAATTTTTTTTTTTGCTGTTGCATATGTTTTTGTGACAGGTAATATTATTTCTTTGGAAAACTTTTACTGGCTATGCAGAACTTCATTTAATATGGACATTCTTAACCTATATCTAGAGAAATAAACCACTGTTTTTTATTATTTATTTATTTACTTTTATTATTATTTTTAATGTTACATAAAAAATATAGGAGATTCCCATATACCTCACCCTCAACCCCTCCCACACTTTTCCCCATTAACATCTTTCATTAGTGTGGTACATTTGTTACAATTGATGAACACATATTGAAACATTGCTACTAACCAATGTTCTATAATTTACTTTATGGTTTACACTTTGCACCCCACAATTTTATAGGTTTTGACAAAATGTATAAGGGCTAGTATCTGTCATTATAGTATCATGCAGAACAATTCCAAAGTCCCCAAAATGCCCCATGTTATACCTATTCTTCCCACTTCCTCTCCTCAGAACCTCTGTTGACCAGTGCCTTTATATCAATGTTACAAGTTCTTCTATTACTAGTATAATAATATGTCTACTTTAGTCCATAGTTGCATTTCCCCCTTATGTTTGTTCATTCTTCAATCTCGAGGATTTTGGGATGGTGATGCCCACTCTGCTTTTGGTTGAGAGGGGCCTTAGATCCCATGAGGCAGATGGGTAGAACTGTCTTGCTTGCAGTTGTAGACACTCTGTTTTTTGGGATGGGTGTTGTCCATTATCATCCTTTTGCTACTTCTCTTGGGCAAGTCTGATGAATTGGAGAGTAAGTGTTGGCTGCAACTCTGCTGAGATTTAGGGATCAACTGGCGTATGAACAGCCAGAAGATTTATGTCTCTGGGACACATATTTAATGGGTATAATACTAATTATAGGTTGAAATAAAAGGGCATAAGAACCATGTGTAGGAAAATTATAAATGAGCCCAACTCCAATACATTGGGGGAAAAGGTTATCATATATTCCAATGTAAGGCCCACTGACAGGGTGCTGACTTCCTGGGATTGTCTACCCTGCCTATAGTGTCTAGATGTCTTTAGAGCCCTCAGGAACACCCTTGCTTGAGGTACTGTTTACTGTGGTAGTCAGTGAGATCCTCCTGAGATGTGCATAACTGTAACCTCTGGAATGACCTCTTGACTCACTTTGAAATCTCTTAGCCATAAAAATTCATTTATATTTAATATTTCCCCCATTTGGTCAAGGTCTTTTTCTAAACGCATCCCTAGTTGTCACTTGGTAATAATCCCTCGGTGCCAATGAGGCTCATACTTGGGAGTCATGTCCCACACCAGCGAGGAAAGTAGTGAATTTATGTGCTGAGTTTGGCTTAGAGAAAGGACACATTAGAGCAACATGGAGGCTTTCAGAAGGTAACTCTTAGGCAATATTTAATACTAGGCTAAGTTAAAATTTCATAAGAACAAGGTTCATAAGTGTAATCATCTCTATCAAGGACCTGGTATATTGGTCTGTCCTCCTTCACTAGGCACTGCCTATGTACTCTAGGAATTCTTGCAACTCTATTAGAGAATGTAGCAAGACTCCCCAGGATGGTAATTCAGTATTCTTTTGATTATTGTGTAGGTCTCCATCCACTGAGACAATGCCCCATGACCACTTGAACACATTCATAGTCCATAGAGGCATGCCCCAGGTACACCCTTCCCCACACAACCTCCCACCACTGATACCTTGCACCAGTTATTCTCCCCCGCCAAAGTGCAACTTCTGCAATCCAAAACTTCCCCAAAAACAAAGCCAAAAAATAAAAATAATAAAAATACAAAATAAAATGCAAAATAAAACAAGTTAAAAATATATTAAAAGTTAAAAAAAAAATTTTTGTACTGTGTCTTTCATTCCCATAGATCTGTTATTCACATAGAAAATATAAGGGATTCCCATATTCCCCACCGATTGATATATTTGCTACAATTGATGAACAAATCTTGAAGCATTGCCACTAACCATGGTCAATGGTTAACGTTATGTATCACATTCTATACCGTGCAGTTTTATAAGTTCTAACAAAATGCAATTTGGCCTGTATCTGTCATTGCAAGATCATTCAGAACAATTCCAGTGCCCTAAAAATGCCCCATGTTCCATCCATTCTTCCCTCCCCCTCCCCTCAGAACGTGTGGAAACAACTAGGTTGCAATTTTTGAAGAATAAGGCTCATAGTTACATGCATTAATATTGAGGGCTTGACATATTGGTCCATCTTTTTTTGGTAGGCACTACCTATGTTCTGGAGAGATTTTACCCCTCTATTTGAGAACCTAGCAGGTCTCCGCAGGATGGGAGTTTTCATGTTTCATAGATGAATGCCCCAGGTGCACCCTTTCCCACATATCTTCCCACCCCTGTTTGCTTTTTAAAGTAAAGGTCAGTGTAGGTTTATATGAGCTAACATATGAAATTGTCCAGGTTCTTTGTGTACATATTTTTGTTTATAATATTTAAACCTAGGACTTACATTGAGACTTAGAGCAGAGAGATACTGGATTAATGTTTATCAATCAAATATAGGTCTACCAGTAGGAAACTTCCTTACAAGGCTTCTGATCCCCTAGGTGCAAAACTAAAAGATCATACAAGAATTGAAAAAAAAACAACAACATTAATTTCAAATCCACGCATGTGAACAGAAGCAATTATAGTTTATAGGGAATGAAATATGAAACCTTCAACTTACTTTAAAAAAATTAAGCACAAAGAACACAAAACCATGTTTATTTAGCATGATAAATAAAAATACGTACTATTTGTCAATGGGAACATTTGAGAGGTGAGAAAAATGACATAGAAGTTATAATGAAGGGAAGGAAGAGAAAAATGATAGAAGATTAATAGATCCAAGGATCCCTTTACTATTGAAAGCCAAGTTATCAATGCTCTTTGAAACACTGAGTCTGATTTAAGCACTTAAACATTAAATAATTAAATATTAACACATGAAACAATTAAAGTTTGGCTAGATTTCTTCCTTTCTTAATTAATTCAAGGATTATTTTTAAAATAATATTTCCAATTAAATTCCAAAATTTTTGTTTGCACGTAGAGAAATGTCTTACCTGTGAATTTCTGATATGAAATTCTAAAACCTATTGTGAAATGCTTAAAAATCAAAACTTGTCATTATATATATATTACTCTAAATTGCATACTTGAAGATATCATTAACCTATATACAACTCTTGAATAACTTCTGAGTGCCATAGAGTGTCAAAGCTGAACTCATTAGTATGGCACATAATGCCTGGCAATCTGACTTTGGCCTTGTCCTCTTACCTCTATACCTGCCATCCAATGCAACTTTTATACTCTTCCACCTCCTGCCTCTCATTCTATTGCACCTAGACTATTATAATTCCCCAGTTTCACAACACTTGGTACCTTCATATGGGCGTTTCATTCTGCTAGCAATGTTCTTCCACAGACTTTTCCTGGGAAAAAAACTGATCTTTTACTTATTAATTAAAAAATTTTTTCTCCTATGAAGGTTTCCATGGTCACCTCTTTCTCATGTTTTAGAACCATCTTCCTTTGTGCGACCACTGAATCTCTTCAGATAATTTAGGCATTTATTTCAGTGTTTGGTAATTAAATGTTAAAAGTTCCATCTTTCCACTTTGATTTTCTAAACTCATTGCAGATTTAATGTTAGAACCATTGCCACTACTTTTTGTATTCATATTTCAATAAACATGGTTTCATTTACTCCTGATAGGTTATCAATGAAACAATGACCAATGATAGAATGATCTTTATCAATAGATGAGAACAATGGAATACTAATACAATAGAATCTGACAAAATAAAGACCTTAATAACAAAGTTCTGAGTTTTCTAAGTCTCCATTCAAGGGTCATTTCTTTTTGGGGCTGTATATTTTTTATTTATATATTTATAATTATGTACAATTTTCATTAGAGAAGTTGTGGGTTTACAGAACAATCATGAATTGTTTCTAATTAGAAAGGAAGTTTCTTCTTACAGTCTCCTCTTGCCTTGGCACTTAAGTGACTGGGACCCATAATTTCCCCTATTTCTGTTGAGATTAAAATTACCAAATGGGCATTCATGGAAAGTGAGGGGTGGGAAAGCAGGTGTTACCAAGAAATGGGCTCACTGCCCAATAGGCACAAAAGCCAATACTGTGACACCAGGATTTTTGAGGAAAAGAGTTTTATTGTGAGGTCCGCCTGCAAGGAGACAGCAGGCAGTGCTCAAATCTGTCTCCCCAGTGGAAGGGTCAAAAGGTATTTACCAGTTTCGGATGCACGAGGAAAGACAGGCACAACGACCAGGGCATGCGCAGAAGTCTCACTTGCTAGGTCACACTTCACATGTTAATAAAATGGTGTCTTAGGCATTCTTGGTGGGAGTGGGGTTTCTGAGGAAAGGTTCCTTAAGGTTATAATTGACAACGAGTGTGCATGTGTCTGGCTGGGGAATTTTACAGGCCGGTCTGGGTTGGCTCTTGCCTGTAACAGGCGGTTTGTGGTAAGGGCAGAGAAAGAGGGTAGTTAAAACAATTTGTGATAAAGGCCCGGAAAGGGAAAGTTACCACAATGGGTCTATGGTATCACGGGGAGAAAAAGGTGAAAATGAAAGTGAAAAGAAGGGAAATTTGGCATGATTTATAATGAAAGAAATAAGAAAAAGATCTTACTAAGAATTTTTCCCCTGAAATTTTTACTAGTCCCATGCTCCAATATATATTTTCCTGTTGAGTGAGATGGTGACCACTTACTCAAAATAAAAGTTCTGAAGACAGAGAGTTGGACTAGAGGCAGCAGTAATTTATTTTTTCTCATGAGGAAGGGCACACGCCCAGGCTAACGGAAGCAGGCAAGTGCGTGTGATCAGTATAAGAACAAAGATTATATTGTTCTCCTGATGCAGCATCCCATTTCCCTCCCTCTCCAACCTTCCCCATTTCCCATTGGCTGGGAGTTGTGGGCTTACAATCTCAGGTGCGAAAACTAACCCAATCCTAAGGTGAAAAGTGTGAGGGTACGTTCTCTGTGTCCAAGTTCATCTCCTTTACTGACGTGGGTTTTTGGGGAAGTGACTCAAAGGAACAAGAATGTGGGAGGGTTAGATAAGCAGGAACAGGGAAAAGTTTTGAAAAGAGGCCACCTAGAATGTGGAAGGGTTAGATAAGTAGGAACAGGGAATTCAGTTTGAGAAGAGGCCACCCTTTGTTCTATTGCTTTCACTATTACAAACATTGTAATTTCTACCAGTGATTATACATTAAGCACCTATAGGATTCTTATCACAGACTTCACAATAACTTTAAAAAAAGGATTATATTTTAACAGAGATATGTTAACCCTGAATAAACATAAAATATCCTCTGAAGAGCAGACATTCTGACTCAGAACCAAACACTGGTTTCTCAAACAGAGAGAAGTTTGAGCATCAAATTTCAAACCACTCCTGTCCCCAGACTTTATCCTATTCATATCCTATTCAAGAGATTTGGGAATTTTTTTAAATGTTGGGCCATATACCTGTTGAATGTCCAGATCTAATAGATATATAAGAAATGGATTAAGAGCTTTGGAATCAGATAGAAGCAAACATTTTCAAGCATGAATTTCATATGACTATAATATAAATTTTTGCATAATAAAAACTATGTTTTATATAAAATCTTTCAGCTCTATGGTGCCTTAATTTCTTGGTGCAAGCGTATATGGTTTGCTTCAAATCCACTTTCTAATCAAATGGCTACTGGCCCCGCTAATCCCAATTTTATGTAGTTAGGCACATTCTCCAATTCCAAAGATTTCAAATGTGAATAAAACACAGAAGAGCCAAAAAATGAAAAATAAAAAAAGTTTTTTTTTTTAAAAAAGGAGGCCCCAGAATGAGTGGTTATTGACTGAATGAGTTAGAGAAAAAGTTTCCTTTGCTATAATATTTTACTGCAAATCCATATTGCTAAAATATAAAGCAAACTGAATTCATATGCTTCACCTGCCCTAAAATGTAACTCTCTAAATTAAAAAAAAAAACTAAAATTAATATGATGACGTGCAGGATTATTCCCAAAATTTTTAACCTGCACTGTAAAAAAATATTCTAGTTATTCAAGATCTCTGAACCTCAGTTTTATAATCTGTAAAATGGAAATAAATATACCCATCTCTGAGTGTTGTTGTGGATGTCAAATAATATAATGCCTAGGCAGTATTATGTTTGGCATATTTAGATATTGAATACTTTGTTTACCACTGTTTCTCTGGGCTCAGTTCAGTCTCTGCCACAAAGGAGGTTTCTGGGAGAATGGCTATGTATGTGTTATAACTTAAACCTCTTCTTGGTGGGAAAGGGCTCCGAGCCCCAGTCTTAGGTTTGCAAAGTATATACCCAGGACTTACCAACCAGTGTATATAGTCCAATCTATCCACTTCCAAACCTGTCCTGGGTTTTGGCTTAGTCCAATCCAATATTGAGAATGGTCCAAATAGCGCTTCAGGAAATTCTTTTAATAAAGTATATTTTCCAAATATCTCATCCTCTTGGATTGTGTTTCATATCACTCATTGTACTCTTTATGGAAAATCAGACTTCAGATTTGGAAATTATCTTAGAGGCCCAATTGTCCTTAGTCTGGTTCATGAGTCGTGCTACTTCTGTAACAACTTCTGTAGTAAATTGAATTGGGTAGCTTTCCTTGTTTTTTATTTTCTAAAAGAGTTTGTATAAGACAAACATTATCTGCTCTGTGAAAGACTGATCAAATTTTTCAGTGAATCTATCTAGGTTTGGTGCCTTTTAGGATAGAAGAATGTTGGTTAGCAATAAAATGTATTGCATAGTTACTGGATGAGTCAGATTTTATGTGTTTTCATAGTGCATTCTGATCCATAAAAGTTAGAACACACCCATTTCTTCTATATTTCCTAATTTACTGGAATAGCATTCTGTCAGTTTCTGTTTCACATATTTCCAGATTATGCTATCATATGCATTCAAGTTAATGGTTACATTTTCTTGGTGGAATCAGTATTCCACCAAGGATTATTTATCCTTGTGAATATTTTTTGCCTTAAATTATTTTTATGATATTATTATCACTAATACAAAGTTTTTTGTTTTGTTTTGTTGTTTGTTTTGGTTAATTTTTGCTTCACACATCATTCCCTTTTACTTCATTTCTAACTTTCCTGTGTGTATATATATGTTTAGGTATATCTCTGTAAGTAGCACATGGCTGGATTTTGCTTTTTTTTAAAGCAAAATCATAATTTTTGTCTTTTAAGAAATAAGTTAAATGCATTTATACACACGTGTATATATAATCATGTATATACATATATTCATGTATATATGAACTATACATAATGCCTAGTGCATAGAACAAGCTCAATTAATATATTTGAATCTATATAACTCATGTATGTATACATTTATATATACCATATGCACATTTATCTCTATAAGTTACTACATAGATGTATATAATATGTACACATTTATAACACATGAACATGTGAAAATCATATATTATATACACATTTATATATGCATGTCTGTATGTGAGTTTACTTATTTATATATTTTCAAACATCTTATTAAAATTTTTTCAACTTATATGTAGGATATATGTCCATAGCTTACTATCATGGAAGGGTGATATCTCATGCTGCTTTTTGGGTCTAAAAGTAATCTATATTTTGTTGTAAAACACGTAGTCTTTAGGATGGAAACCATTTCCTTTCCTGTTCAATTCTTCATAACCCATATGTATATTTGTGAATTATGATTAGGACTTAGAAATCTGACCCCATCATTGCAAGCTGTATGAAAGCGAGATCAAGTGTTTTGCACCTTGAGCTGTTTTCATTCTGACAGACATAGCCATCAACTAGAAACAGCTTACGGAAAAACATACTAACAGTTAGATAAAAGTTCATGGTAGTCTGTGTTGAGCTACTGTTCCATAAACAGTTTATTACCAGTGCATGGTGAGATAAGGAGCTTGTGACAGAATGTGCATTAACTATGCCACCACACATACTGTTTAGTTTGTCTGATATATTTTCTCAGTGACACTGTCTTGCTGAAGGAAGCAGTGTGGAGACCTACATTTTGCCACAAGCTCCTCACCTTGTAAGGGCTGTAAGCAATACTGACTTAGATTGAAACTTCACTTAAATTGCTGTTTTGATTCACATAACATTTCTTATAGGTATTACCTTCATTTTATAGAAGAAGAAATGAATGCTTGTTCCATGTGCTAGGTCGAGATTGGTCTGCAATTACCCTTGATGCTTGAGGTAAAGTATGAAAGGCACACAAAGGATGACACATTCTAGAGTGGAATTAACATGAGCATATCTGGGAAATGGTCAACTCACCTGCTAAAATTGCCTCTTTGTGGTTATTAGAATCACTAGAAAGGGGACAAAGATGATGATTGATAATTTTAGAGTTACAAAGTCTCTTTTTGTTCACTTTTGGAGGTTCTTGTGACTCTATGGTAAGGTTGGAAGAGCTAACATCTCCTGCAGAAAAATTTATTAGTTTTTCATTATTAATAAGTGAGTTTAGCAATGTTACAAAATGTTAGATTAATATACAAAAAACAATCATATTTTA
>JAQZBX010069183.1:0-15620 GCA_029593785.1 Cabassous unicinctus | reverse complement strand
TTTGCAGAAATTGACAGGCTAATCCTGAAATTTATATGGAAATGCACAAGACCCAGAATAGGCAAAACAATCTTGGGAAAAAACAATAAGGTTGAAGAATTCATACCTCTTGATTTCAAAACTTATTACAAAACTACAATAATCAAGATCACGTGGTACTGGCATAAAAATAGATATACTAGATCAATGGAATAGCATTTAGAGTCCACATTTATGGCCACTTGATTTTTGATAAGGGTGCCAAGAAAATACAATGAGAAAAAAATAGCTTTTTTAACAAAGGGTACTAAGGGCAACTTGATATCAAAATGCAAAAGAATGAAGTTGGACTCCTACCTCACACCATATACAAAAATCAACTCAAAACAGATCATAATGTGAATATTCTCGCTGTCCTGATTTTGTGATAATCAGGATAGGCTAAACATTCGCTGTATTAGAAACCATGCATGTGTCCCCAGACCTAGTTTTTCTCTCTAGGTCTGGTTTTTAGAATGCTAGTGATAAATCAAGCCTGATTTCATTTTATGACCATCCTATATGGGAAATGACTGTAACTCTAGGAATCTGTGGTCAACCTTAAGAGATATGGCAGGGGGGAGGATGTGGCTCAAATGGCTGGGCATCCATCTCCCATGTGGAGGGACCCAGGTTCGATCCCGGGGACCTCCCAGTAAGAATAAAAGAAAGAAGGATATGGAGGGCGCACAGACTGCCAGGTCCCATGCGCAGGTGCGCCACGAGGCCCCATGGGGTGAGCCCCCCGGGCCCCGCGCACAGGTGCGCTGTCAGGCCCCACAGAGCCGTGCAGCAAGATGACGACATAACAGGAGAGTGACACAAGGGAGAGCCAAGACGAGACACGCCGAAAAACCAGGAACTCAGGTGGCACAGGCGGTAGGACGCCTCTCCCCCACATCGGAAGTTCCGAGGGTCAAAACCCGGTGAAGACAGGAAGAGAAGGATGAGAAGAGAGAGCAGGAAACAGAGAATTGCCCAACGAATGGACAGAAAAACAGCAAAAACAGCGGGGGGCAGGGGTAAAAATGGATATAAATAAATAAATAAATAGATCATGGGGGGGTAAAAATGGATAAAAATAAATAAATATCACAGACTTAAATATAAAAGCTAAAATTATAAAACACTTATAAGAAAACATAGAAGTGAATCTAAGTGACCTTCGATTAGGCAATGATTTCTTAGACGTGACATCAAAAGGGCAAGTGACAAAAGAATAAATTGGACTTGTGTTTCAAAAGACACCATCAAAGTGAAAAGACACCATCAAAGTGAAAAGACAATCAACTGATGACTGGATAAAGTATGGAATATTCTCTTACTGGAGTATTACTTTGCAATAAAAAGGAATGAACTACTGAGACATGCTATAACATGGATGAATCTTGAACACATTATGCTAAGTGAAAGGAAATCACAAAAGGCCACATGTTGCATGATTTTTTTTTTTATTTGGTTTTTGTTTTTTTTTTTTTAGGTACCCGGGGCCCCATATGTGGGAAGCCCATGCTCAACCACTGAGCCACTTTGGCTTCTCTGACTTGGTTTTTCATCTGTTTTGCTTGTTGTTTTTGTTTTGTTTTCAAGAGGCACCGGAAACCTCCAAGTGGGAGGCGGGAGCTCAACCGCCTGAGCCACATATGCTCCCTGATTTCAATTATATGAAACGTCCAGTATAGGCAAATTCATAGAAACAGAAATTAGAAGCTGCAAGTGGCTGGGGGGAGGGGAGATGAGGAGTTACTGCTAATGGGTTCAAAATTTCTTTGGAACAATGAAGGTTAACTATGGATAGAAATAACCCACATGGACACCAAAATAACATTCAACACTGGAAATTTAAAATCACAAATAAGAAATCTGATTGTCCTCTCATAGTGAACAATGAATGAGACTGAAAAAACTGAATAATTCTAAGCTTCAATACAAAGTGGCCATTACAAGACTACTCCCATCGTAAGTATACAATATCAAAAAGTTATTAAGAAGCTGAACATACAATTTTATTTACTGGTAGATTTTATACACGACAAATATATTTTCACCTTTCAATTTTTCAATGCAATGTGTCAGAAAAGGATGGGATAATTTAACAATAAACAATAAAATCAAAGCATAATCTGGGGGAAGCGGGAGTGGCTCAGTCGATAGAGGCCCCGTTTACCATATGGGAGGCCCTGGGTTCGCTTCCCGGGGCCTCCTTGTAACCCGGGGCCTCCTTGTGAGGGCAGGCCGGCCCGCGCAGCCTAGTGGGCTGATGCAGGAAGCCCTCACAACAGGAAGCGGGTGTGGCTCAATGGATAGAGCCCCCGTTTACCATGTGTGAGGCCCCGGGTTCGCTTCCCGGGGCCTCCTTGTGAGGGCAGGCCGGCCCGCGCGGCACGAGGGGCTGATGCAGCAGGACCTCACAGCGAGGGGAAGATAAGCAGACACGGAGAAGACACACATCAAATGGACACGGCAAGCACAAGCAGCAAGGGGGGGATAAATAAATAAATAAATAAATCTTTCAAAAAAAAAAAAAAAAAAGCATAATCTGGTTGTGTTTATTGGAACAACCAAATATTTAATGATATCTTTCCTTATGAAGTATCTGAACCAAATAACACAGCCTCCTTACGATCTAAAACATTTTGATAAGGTAATAATTTGAGTTACTTTTGCCTTTCCCACAAAACCCAGCTGTTAATTCATCTTCGTTCTTGTGATCGTTCACATTCCTGTGATTCCTTCCTTCTTATTAACTTCAGAGGTTTATATATGGCAAACAAGCTCTTCGTTGTCTAATGGTAAGTTAGATGATCAAATCTCTCTGAAATAACACTCCAGTGAAAGATGTACCAGATTTCATTTGAAGACACTACAACTGTACCTGACACTACAACTTTAACTTAAGTTTAGTTACTTCCTATCAGCGACAACTGGGTTGTACTAGAAACAATGGAATTTAAGGGAGCTGGTACATTAGGCAATACCATATCCATTAATACAAAGCACTCTCTGAAACTCAGATTGAGTTATAGGTGACGTGTCCTTAAAAGCTTTCAACACTATAACTACCAGGAAAAGTACCTCAGGAAAAAATGAGTTGTATTACGTTATCTGAGGATTATATATTTTCCCCTATTGGTAGTTTCATCAATGTTTTTAAAAAAAGACAAAATTTGAAAGCCAAATACTAAAACAGCCATAGCTGTGACCTGAAAGTAAACTTCTAAAATAAAGTTTATGATACAAAATCAAAATGACAAGCATTCTACTAGTCATAACAAGCATAAGATATCTAATCAAGAGAACATTCTAAGAAAGGCGTGGTTTCTGAGCCTTTTTAACTCTTCATCCCCCAATCTGACACCACAGCTTAGCATCACAAAAAACCACAGCCTAGAAACACATGTTCTCAAAACTTCTCTAACACCATTTGTGAGCAAAAATGTCAGTAAGCTCTGGGAAGTATGAACTCTAAGTAGTTAGTACAAGGAATCAGGGAATTCCTTCTTTGATGCTGACAAAACACACACAAACACACAAAACCCACAAATCACAAATATCCTAGTTCATAGTAAAGGTAAACGATTTAAAAATTGAACACAAAGATCAAGAGTAATTTAAACTCTCTAAAATATCTTTTAATAATCACTACACTTGAAAATAAACACGGAGAAAATGGAATAGGATCTAGAAATATGACATATTGAAAGCATAGAAAAATAGGGACTATAAAACTTATTCTGTACCCCTCTGGAGGCTAATTTAGCACAGTATTATAACAAACAGCTGTTTAAAATAAAATGTGAAAAGGCTAAGGGGGACTTGTTACATCTGGATCTTTAGGAGGATGCTGATTGGGAGGATGATAGAGTGGACTGTCAACCAGACATAAAAATTTTTATTTAGCAAAACAGTAATAAAACACTAGACTTGCTCACTTAAGACTAGAATCACCATCTCAAAAATTTCAAGGGGTAAATAAGTCAGGACCTTTAGGGCAGTCTTAGGTGAAACCAAGAAACCTGGTACCTGGGGGGAGATGTCACCTGTAACTTGACTATTTGATGACTTGCTATTTTAAATTAGCTGGCACTTCTCATCTGATTAGAATACGAATTCCAGGATATAACACAGTTCCACCCTTGAAAATGCATTGGAGGAAATAAATAATAAAGAGAACAGAAAGAAGCAAAAGCCTGTAATTTACGCTGCCAATAAAGGATGGATCCCAGGACTGTTAGTGACTTTGAAAGCCTCCATTTGATGCGGGTTACTTTATGGCTGCAGCTGTAAAGCCTGTCACCCATCCTCCCCACACACACCCCCATATACCTATAATTTGGCACTGTGCCATACCAGAGTCACCACAATGACTCTCGGTCACCCTTGGGTCTACATAAGCTTCTCTCGGCCTTTGATTTCTTTCCCATTCTTACGACTTTTTTCTCCCCAAAGCACTTCGATGGAAAGAGATGATAAAACGATGAGTAAGCATGTTGCAGCTCATCTTGGTCAAAGAGCACAGACACTGGCACCGGCGGTGGAAAATGGGGGTGAAGAAGCAGAACAGAAAGCTTAGTTCATCCAATGAGCGCGCAGTTGCGAGCGTTCCTATCGCAGTTATTGTTACTTCTTTCAGCAATAACTAGACTTCAAAACGCCCCCTATGCACTGTGGTCGAGTGCATATTTTCCTCATAGTTACTTCTTAAAAACATGAAAAGATAAACGTTATTTCTCCAGGCTTCCGACTGTAAAAGACAATAAAGCCTCCATCTGAAACATGGTTCATTTCAACCATTCTCTTTCCTCACAGGATAGAAATCTCATCTTCTGACCCCCTGGCTCCCGCACCCTACCCTACCCCAGACTACCTCTATTCAGCAACAAGGCAACTGCCAGAACAGTTTCGAATGCAGGTCAACCTCTGGGGAAAAAAACTTTTGAATTGCTTCATCAACCTGGTTACAAGTACTTGACCTTATTTTTTCCCGGAAAAAAAAAAAAAAATAGGACACTGGAAGATGAGAAGTTTCTTCCTATTTTGGCCGCTGGCAGTATCTAAAGGGCTTCCGGAGAGTTATTAAGAATTTTCTTCAGTAGGAAACTTGCCCTCACTAGCCAAAAGGTGCTTTAAATTTAAATCCCTAGTTTTCTTTAAGAGGCTGAACTTCACAAGGTGCGGTCTCCTTTGTTAACAATTCCAAAGACTTTATTTGGCGGAGGGGTGGGGGGTAGACTGCTAGCGTAGATCATAAGAGATTGCAGCTAAAAGGTTGAGACAGGCGTGATTTCTGCCTTTCGGAAGCGCTATGCAACACACTTCTGGCAGGAAAGCAAAAAATTCTTACCACCGCCTTAGACTCGCACTAGAAAAAACCTCGAACTGCTTCCTACTCAGGGGCCCCCTCGGAAGCCCCCTCCGGCGTCTTCCACGCCCACATCCTCCTCCACAGCCGCGCGCTCTCCCTCCACACACACATCCTTCTTCCGCCTCCAGGCCGCCACCTGTCCGCCCCGACTCCGGGAGCGCGCCAGGCTCCCGCACCTCCTCGCCTACCCAGCAGCTGTCCCGCGGGGCCGAGGGCCGGGCCAGGGCAGCGACGCCCCCTGCTCCGGCTCAGACACCCGGCCGCCGCCCCGACTGCTGCTACCCTCCGCTCAAAATGGTGGTTGCCGCCGCCGCCGGGTTATGAAACACGCAGCGCCGCGCGGCTCCCGCCCGCGCCCGGCCGGCACATGGCCGCGCCGGCCCCAAACTTCTCAGGGCCCAGACAGGGCCCGGGGCCGCCGTCGCCCCTGGAGGCTGGAGCCCGCGGGCGCCGAGCCCCGCCGCCGGCCAATCGTCCCGGCGCCCCGAGGAGGCGGAGGCGCGGGGCGAGGCCCCGGGGCCGGGAGGGTACGCGAGGACGCTGCCCGGGGCCGGCTACTCACCCACAGACCGGTAGCCCAGGATCGCGATCTTCCGGGACTTGGACTGCGGCATCTTCTCAGCCTCCACAGCCCCGGCACAAACCACATCAACGGCGGCGGCGGCTCCTGCTGCTGCTGCTGAGATCGGCGGCGGCGGAAAGCGACATACACAGGAGGGGCGGCGGCGGGCGCGGGCTGGGGCTCTCGCGCTCTCTCCCCCTCTACCCCGCTCCCGAGTTCCCCCCCCCTTTCACTCCCAACCGCCCGGAACCGACCGCGCGACACGGCTCCCCTCCCCCCACAACACTCACACGTGACGCGCCCCTCCCCCGCCGCCGGGGCCCTCCCCCGCGAGCCGGCTCTAAGGGCCGTGCCCCTCCCCTCTCCCTCTGCCGCCGCCGCGTCCCCTCGAAATGTATGATGGATTGCGTTTGGGATACGTTTTACTTTAAAGGGACAAAAAAAGGGTCGCTGAAATTCCTTCGGGAGAGTCACGACTTAAACTCGCTGCGTCATTACCCTCCCACCTTCTTCCGCCGCTTATTAATTACGCCAGTTCTACCCGAGCGCTGATTGGACATCTCCCGCCCACCCGGACGATGACGCGACGGAAACTCCGTCTCCCATTGGGAGTGGCGAGGAGGAGGGCCCGGGGGCGGGACTTTGACTTGGCCGCGAAGTCTCCCCGCCTTTTGTGCTAAAAATAAACTCCGGCTGTGACCGCGCTCTTGAGCGCCAGTGTGATTTGCAGGCTTTGAAACTTAAAAGGCGTGGAGGACGGGCGGTAGCGGCGAAGAGAAAAATAGCTCCCCAGTGATTGGGCGGGGATGGGCCGGAGGCGGGGCAAAGGGGGGGAGGCGCGGGTGATTGGGCTGGAAAGGGAAGCGGTTGGTGGGTAGGAGGCGCGGGGCGCGCGGCCGTTACGGTGGGGGTTTGTGGGTTGCGTTGTTCCTTCTTCGGCCTTTTTTTAAAAGCTCTTGTGCTATATTAGCGATTAGGTTTCAGGATGTAGGTGATGAGTAAGCGTTACCCATGGCTGAAGGACTGTGGGAAGAATGGAATCTTTGTTCATTCAAAATGTAAGGAATTTTATTTTGGAAGTGTGAGTCTCAGGCTCGGTATCATGGAGTCACCAGTTCCGATCTCAACTGTCATACGGAACTCACCCCCCCTTCCAGGAAATTACTCCAATGTATTAGCCCTGTTTTAAAAGTCAACTCATATTTTAATTCTCAAGACGTGTGTTTAAATCAGTAGACAACTATTAAAGATCAGTCGTTTTTAGATGAAAACCTAGAACCGTTCAAGAACGTCACGTGGAAAGGCAGACACTTGTTAAATTCTGGTACCTGGAGCTTTAACACCAATAAAGGGAATGTTGGCATATTTTCTACAAAAAGGCTCATTGATAGACCAGAAGAACTTGGATCGGGACCAGTGTAGGGAAGGGAAGCCAAAGGGAGAAGCTGGCTTTCTTGATAATGGAAAGTGAAATTGAAAGCCAGGCCTTAAGTAAGGAGGATACGATGAGAGTTTTTTCATTCAAGGAGACTTTCTCATCATGTTAGATTTGGATATTCTTGAACTTGGTAGCTGTAAAATAAGCAGATACTCTACTACTGTTATTCTCTGGCTATTTGACAGTGTTTACCTGAAGAGGGAAAGAGGAAGTGGTTGCCTGGGGGACAGCAAGTCTGTCTCCTACTTGCTGTTCACTGCTCTTTGCCCTTTCCCAGTGAGCACCAGAAAGGAATGAATCCCCACGAAGCTAAATGACTGGTCTTGAGTCCCTGGGTACTAAGACATAGAAGTGACCATCCCATAAATACACCTTGTTGAATTAGAACATTGACTGCCAGGGCAGAATCTCTCGGGCTTTCCCACTGAAGCCCTCCTGGGAGAGGAAGGTACGTCTGTATCCTCAGGGGACCTCAAGCAACCCGCTTTAAGTGTTAAGGATTTTTTAAGTTCTATGTTTTATCTTAATGAAATATTGCATTTTTTATGATTAGTTTAAATATTTAAACATTTCAGATCTTAAAATGGACACTCCAGAAAAATATTTATCCTGTGGATTTGAATATTCCCTATCACACTATTTTTGAACTGCTGCTACTAGACTCAATGGTGGGTTGTAAAAATCCATTTAGTGGGTGTTACTTTTTTTTTTTTTTTAAGCAGGTACCGGGAATTGAGCCTGGGACCGCTTACGTGGAAAGCAGGTGCTCAACCACTGAACTACATTCACTCCCCACCTTTTATTTTTTAATAGAAAGAATAGAATAGAAAATTGTGTATTGAACATAGTAAGGGTAAGCATCACTTCATGACGCTTTTATTAGATAGACTAATAGATAATGCTATATATGTTTTGTGTACTGAGTTCCATTGTAAAATGTGTTTCCTACATTGGGCTGTGGTGAAAAAGTTTGAAAGCACTGCCCTAGCCTGGGAATATAAGTCCAGATTGAGAAGCACAATTATAAATGACAAACACATTCAAGAAATTTCCCAACTGTCTTAAAGTCCTTTAAGATCAGACCCAAGAGTTTTGAAGAGCCTTTTATTCAGGAGTTGGGAGAATTTGCTTGGTCTAAGAAATGAGTCAGAATACCTAAAATAATAGATATTTATGGTATGAATTCACATAGAAATAACTGACTGCAACCAGACTTTATAGGTACATGATTGGGAGAAAAGTACTTGGTTCTGTATCCAAAGTAGCTCTACTGATTGAGATTACCTGTGATCCTTTTAAGCAGCTGGAGCTGCCACCAATCAATTTCTCCTCTGCAGGTTCTGCTTATTAGGATAACTCGTTTGTAGCATCTACAGGCTGCCTTCTGTCTATTTGCCTGCTAAGAACTCTATCTCTTCCATTTAAATTCCCAGAGAGAGGACATGAATGGCTCAATTAACCATCATGTCTTGAATCAGGGGTTGATGCTAAACTTGTAGATTAGCCAAATAAGCCTCTGCTGGCCTAAACCTCTGGCTTTGGTGGCTTTGGCAGTTAATGGCAGTTATTTGAAGCCTAAACTGTCCAATATAATGGGGTTTTTATTTCCTGTATTTCCAATGCCAATGACATGATTTCTAGTTCCAACATAAATACATACTCTTTAATTCTCAGAAATAATATACAAAACATTTTTCTACCATTGAGCTAGACTCAGAAAAATAAAAGTTAAAACCCCTGCCGTACATTTTCTTTTTTTACCAAAAGGATATTCATGAAAATATTTTACCTTTTTTACAGGTGAATGGGGATCCTAAATGAAAATAGACTAAGAGGTTTTGTGTGTTTTTTTTAATATTTGATGAGAGAAGACTGGAAAAGAACGAGACTAGTCTTAATCTTGGCATAAACCAAATCATGTTCTGTTATGTTTCATATAGGATATTTTTCAAAATCAAACAATGCAGATTTGGGGAAACATGCTACAATTCTGTTAAGTGGTTGTCTTATTAGAGTTATAGGGACAGATCCTACTCTTGTGAGTGGAAGAGGGGTTTCCTCTGAAGCCAATTAGTAGTCCTGTCCTCAGGCATTCTAGGATGACAATCCTGGGAAAGGCAAAGCCCCCTGACTAAAAACAGGATGAAGGAAAATCTAGCTCTCTGAAGCCTGGAATCAGTTTGGCCTGAACTCTGAGGTGCAGAGATGTACGAAATGCTCCAAGAAGAGGGAAGCATGCTAGATCTCAGCTCATGGAGGGTAGGCCATGTGTGAGGAGGAATTCCACTCAGCACGGAACTCTGAGGTCAGGTCTAGGACTATGCAGTAGTTGTAAATTATTCTCAACTATCTTCATATCTTCAACAAAGTTTCATTAGAAGTTAAAATCTGGTTTTTGCTGGGCTGTGAAGTTTAAGGGATGAAGTTAGTCTTTCCCCGACCCAAGGCCAAAATGGAGCATTCACCAGCAGAGGGCTGCTGTGTCCAGCACAGCAAGCCTCCTCCTGGGGGTCCCTAGCAGTCACCAGGTTAGATCGCTGGAGCATAACACATGGGGCTTGTTCCTAAGGACCTGTGCGACATCACCTGGGGAATGCTTGGGAGGAGCCAGGAGGCTAATTCCTTGCAATAAAACAGATAATGGCTTGTGCCACTATAGTTTGGATTACATATGTTCTTTAAACGTGCCTTAGATGTGGAATTTAGTCACAGTTTTCATAAGCTACTGAAAGATATAATTAACATGTGAGGGACATAGTCACTATTGGTTCATTCTCCTAATGGAAGAGTTTTTATCCAACACATTGGTCTCCAGGAAATTTCTTCTGTGGGTGTGCAGAAAAAAAAAACTATTTTTAAACTTTTTAATTTAAAAATTAAGATAACTGAGCTTTGCTAATATGCAATATATGGAGTGACCATGGCACCCTCACTCAGTCTGTATGACAGATGGCTGCATGTCTTGAGACATCCTGATGGGACTTCCACAACAGCGAGGGGTTGACGGTGCTGCCCTCCCTGATTAGTGTTCAGAATATTATATTGCTTTTCACATGCCTAGTTATGAGGAATTACAGAATATATTAACTATTTTTTACTAAACTGAACCTCATAAAGAAACCATGAATCACGTCTGACAAGAAAATTACCAAAAAAGAAAAATTGACAGGAGTATTTAAAGTATGGATTTACATTCACTGTCATTAATGATGACTAAATGAGATTTTAGCTAATGATACAGTAAATATTCCTCTCAAATAGATGTTTAAAAACTGAGCATCCAAAATGTGAAGACAAACTTTATGCGTTTTTCTGCAACTTATATTATGGAAAATTTCAAACACATAAAAGTAGAGAGGTTAGTACAATGAGCCCCAGGTCCATCACCTTTTTTAGCTATAGCCTTTTGTATTTTTTCTTAACATCTACATCCTTAACTTATCACAGTGTAGGTTGATTATATTGCATCACTTCACATTTAATGTAAGAACATTACAACAGTTTAATTCTACTTATACCCACTTCGATTCTTGGTGTTTCTGTTTGTTGTCATATACTTTTACATATATTATAAACTCTATAATATAGTATTATATTTAAACAATTGATCAACCTTTTATAATAACAGCTTTAATGAATATAATTTATATACCATATAAATTTTGGTATAACTATAAAGTGTACAATTTAGTGGTTTTTAATATATTCATCGAGTTGTGCAACCATCATGAATATCTAATTTTAAAACATTTTCATCAAGCCCAATAGAATCTATTTACAGTCATTCTGCTGCTCCCCAGCCACTTGCAACTACTATTGTACTTTCTGTTTCTATAAATTTGCCTATTCTGGACATTTCATTTAAAGGAAATCATACAACATGTGGTCTTTGTGATTGGCTTATTTAGCATAATGTTTTCAAGATTCCTCCATGTTGTAACATGTATCAGTACTTCTTTTTATTGCTGAATAATATTTCGATTGACTTTTAAAGAATTTAAGAAAAGAAAAAAAATGTCTTTTATAATTACCATTTCTAGTGTTCTTCATTCTTTCCTGTAAATCCCGAATTCCATATGACATCATTTACCTTCAGCCTAAAGAATTTATTAGTATTTATTGTAGTACAATAGCATTTATTGTAGTACATGTCTGTTGGGAACAAATTCAGCCTTTTTTTTTTTTTATCTGAAAATGTCTTTATTTTATTTCTTTAACTTTTATTTTGAAATAATTATATTCACAGAAAGTTTCAGAAATTAATACAGAGAGATCCTGTGAACCAACCTCCAGTGGCAACATCTTACATAAATATAATACAAAATCAAAACCCAGAAATTGAAATTTATTCAGACCTTACTCAGATATCAGCAGTTTTACATGCATTCATTTGTGTGTATGTGTCTGAATAGATCTATGCTATTATCACGTGTAGATTTGAATAACCAAAACTACAATCAAGATACCAAATTGTTCTATCACCACAAAGATATCCCTCATGCTACCCTTTTATTAGTCTTCATTTTTGAAAGATATTTTTGCTGGACATAGAATTTTAATTTTAGGTAGACAATGTTTTTTTGGTGTGTGTGTATATATATATTTTAGTACTTTAAAGATGTTCCATTGCCTTCTTGCCTCGTGTTTCTTTTTTTAAATATATTTTTAATTTATTTTTAAAAGATATTTAGATTACATAAAATGTTACATAAAAAAATATGAGGGATTCCCATACGCCCCACTCCCCACACCTCCCACTTTTCCCCACATTAACAACTTCTTTCATTAGTGTGGTACATTCATTGCAATTAATGAACACATTTTAGAGCATTGCCACTAAGTGTGGATTATAGTTTACATTGTAGTTTACACTCTTTCCCACTCAATTCTGTAGGTTATGGCAGGATATATAGTGGCTTGTATCTGTCATTGGCCCCCAGAGTTCTGATGTCAGCTGTCAGCTTATTGTTGTTCCTCTTTAGGTAATATGCCTTTTTCCCCTTCTCTGCCTGATTTTAAGATTTTCTTTTAAAAATCTGATGGAATATACAAAAAAAAAAAGCTACTGAAACTAATAAACAAGTGTAACAAAGTTGCAGGATAAGAGATGAGAATTCAAAAATCAGTTGGATTTCTAAATACTAGCAACAAGAAATCATAAATTGAAAAAATGTTAAATCTCATTTACAATAGCATCAGTAATAGAAATACTAAGGGATAAATCTGACAAGAGATACATAAAATCTGCACGCTGAAAAAGTACTAAATACTTCTGAGAGAAATTAAGTAATAAGCCAAAAGACTCAATATTGTTAAAATGTAAATTCTCCCAAAATTTATTTATAGATTCAACAGAACACCAACCAAAATCCCAGTAGGCATTTTTGTGCAAAGTGGCAAGCAGATTCTGAAATTGATATGAAAATGCAAAGGACCTAGAATAGCCAAAACAACTTGTTTTGGAGGGATAAAACTCCTGATTTCAAGACTGATTATAAAGCTAAGTAATCAAGAGAGTGTAGGGTTAATGTAAAGAGAGAAAAATAAAAATGGGAAAGAATAGAGAGCCTAGAAGTATACCTCTATACATATATGGCAAAATGAATTTTGACAAAGGTACAAAGGCAATTCAGTGGGAAAAGTCTTTTCAATAAGTGGTGTTGGCACAACAGAATATCCAAACGCAAAAAAAATTTCACACTTTCACCACATACAAATTATCTCCAAACAAAGCACAACACATTTCAGAAGACACAATTCAGAATGTCTACAATTATTTTCCACTTTTCCACAATGTCCACTGTGATAGCTTGAGATTATTTATGAATCCCAAAAAGAGAAAGATTATACTTGTAAACGAATCTATTCCTCGGAGTGTGATACCCTTTGATTGTATTAGATTCAGCTGAGATGTCTTTGATTAAATTACCTGTTAATTAGGGCTTTGATTTGACCATGTCAGTAAGGCGTGACTCAGGTTGAGTCCCCACCCCCTTGGTGGGCCAATATAAACAGACACTCACTCAAGAAGACACATAGAAAGAGAGAGAACTTTGTCATTTGGATCCTGCCATGTGACAGAAAGGAGAAGTCTCAAGCAGCTAAAGCCCCAGGAAGAGATGGACCATTTGCCTGATAGCTTACAGCTGACCTTGGAAGAGAGCTGAGACTGATACAGGAAGCCCTGAGAAACAATCCCTATGTCAGCCTACAGCTGAGATTGGGAAGAAGCTGGGCCCATGGAGCCTCAACAGGAAGAGGAAGCCCAGGAAGGAGAGACCAGTCAGAGATCAGCAACCATCTTGCTTCAACAGGTGGCAACTGACTTTTGTGAGAAAGCAAACTTGAGTTGGACTCTTTAGTGCCTTGTAACTGTAAGCTTTTACTCCAAATAAATATCCTTTATTAAAGCCTACAGATTTCTGGTACTTTGCATCAGCACCCCTTTGGCAGACTAATACATCCACCATTCAATAAAATTACTAGAGGTGAAAAGAAACAAACAAAAAAATGACCTACAGTCAAGGGAAAAATCACTCAAGAAAAGCAGACCTACTAATGACCCAGATGTTAAAATTAGCAAAGAAGGATGTTAAGAATAACAAAAAATATATTAGTACATTAGAGAATCTACAGAAAACATGGGTATATTTGTTGAACAGATATGGGAATTTCAGGAGAGATATGGAAACTGTAAAAGACAACCAAAAGAAATCCTAGAAGTGAAAAATTATCTAAATTTAAAGGTTATTGAACTAGAAAGAAGAAAAAAACTGAAAAACATGAACAGAATCTCAGTGACTGGTGGGGCATCATCATCCTGTCTAAAAGATGTAAAATTGGAGTCCAGAATGAGAGGAGGGAGAGAGTATAGGGCAGAAATATACCTAAAGAAATATTGGCTGGAATTTTTCCCAAAGTGGATAAAAAATAGCACCTCAAAAATCCAAGAAGCTCAGTAAACCTCAAAGAGAATAAAAGTGAAGAAATCCACACCTAGACATATAACAGTCTATTGTAAATGGGATTTTAATTTTTTTTCAATTTATGATTTTTTTTGTTACTAGTATATAGAAATATAATTGAGTTTTAATTATTTATCTTTTTTCCTGGAACTTTGCTAAACTTACTTATTGGTTTAAGTAACTTCTTATAGATTTTATTGGATTTTCTACATAGATAATCATGTAGTTTTTACTTAATTTTCATTGTGGATGATTTTATTTCATTTTATTGCCTTATTGCACTAAGATGCTGAATAGAAGTGATAAGAGAAGGTCATAAGCAGTCCAATTTTTACCATTAAGCATGATGTTAGCTGAAGGTTTTTCACAGATGTCCTTTTTCAATTTGGGGAAATTTCCTTCTATTATTAATTTCCCGACAGTTTTTATCAGGAATGGATGTTGGATTTTTTCAAATGTTTTTCTGAGTCTATGGAAATGACCATATGATTTTTCTCTTAGTTTGTTAAATATTGTGAATTACACTCGTTGATTTTCAAGTGTTAGACTAATAGTTCATTCCTTTATTCCCTTATGGCCTCATTTGTTCATATTCTATTATTCTTCTTATATTGTTGAATTTGATCAGCTAAAATTTTGTTTCAATTTTTTTCTTTTTACCTCTGTGTTCATGAAGGACAGTGGTCTATAGTTTTCTTTTCTTGTAATGTCTTTGTCTGGTTTTGGTATCAGGGTAATCCTGGCCTTACAGAATGAGTTGGGAAATGTTTTGTTCTATTCAATTTTCAGAAAGGATTTGTGAAGAATTGCAACTTTAATGTCTTTAAAAGATAAAAGGCCATTCAGAGTATTTCTTTTTGAATGAGCTTTAGTAATTTGTGTCTTTCAAGAAATTTTCCCAATACATCTAAGTTGTCTGATGTATTAGCATAAAGTTGTTCACAATATTTCTTTATTACCCTTTTAATATCAATGGACTCTATAGTGGATGCCATCTTTCTCATTCCTGAGACTGGTAATTTGTATCTTCTCTTTTTTTCCCAATTAGACTGGCTAGAGATTTTATCAATTTCATTCATCTTCTCAAAGATTCAGCTTTTGGTTTCATTTCATTTATTTTTCCTCCTATGTTCTATTTCTTGGCTTCTGCTCTATTATTTTATTCTTTCCTTTCTTCTGTTTTTTTGTTTGTTTGTTTAATTTGCTCTCCTTTTAATATATTCTTAAGGTAGTAGCTGAAGTCATTGATTTTGACCTTTCTTATTTCTTTTT
>JAQZBX010069182.1:0-15624 GCA_029593785.1 Cabassous unicinctus | reverse complement strand
AAGCGGGTGTGGCTCAGTGGATAGAGCCCCCGTTTACCATATGGGAGGCCCGGGTTCGCGTCCCGAGGCCTCCTTGTGAGGGCACGCCGGCCTGAGCAGTGCGGTGGGCTGATGCAGCAACCTCACGGCAGGAAGCGGGTGTGGCGCAATGGATAGCGCACCCGTTTACCATATGAGAGGCCCCGGGTTCGCTTCCCGGCGCCTCCTTGTGAGGACAGGCCAGCTCGAGCAGGCGTGGGCTGATGTGGCAAGACCTCACAGCAAGGGGGAGATAAGCAGACACAGAGAAGACACGCAGCGAATGGACACAGCAGCACAAGCAGCAAGGGGGGGATACATAAATAAAATAAATAAATCTTTAAAAAAAATAAAATAGAATGGTTAAGTAACTTGTTCAACGTCACCCAGCTAGGAACCAACATAATTGGGGTTTGAACCCAGGTCATTGGCTATCAAGATTATATTACTCAGTATGGCCTTTCCCACCTTGCCAATCCACTCCAGGGACTTCTAACCCTCCAGTGTTTGTTTCTGCATCCTCTGGCTACTTCAGCTCATATCTTCTTGTTGCAACTTTAGGAAGTCTGAAGAAGAATGGATTCAAATCTCAAATCAAATACTTTCTAGCTATGTTACCATAGGCAAGCCACTTAATTTCTCCAAACTTGTTTCCCCATCTCAGGTAATATATCTATCTTGCAAAGTAAATACTTATTCAAATGTTCCCATCTGTGCAAATGGGGAATCCATGTATGTTTGATTCCAAAGCTTGTCTCAGAGTAATACTAGAGTGAATTGCATAGTTTAAACATCATCTGACTTGTCAACTAAGAGCTCTGACCCCTGAGCCGATATTGGTATGAAAAGTTTACCAGGGTTTCATTGTCCAGTGCCCATTGTATAAAATGTCAATTAAGGGGTAACCTCTTTCTTTGAAAACCCTGTCTCTTCTCTTAGTGTAGCAAGCTGTGTGTCTTCCTTATTCTCAACTGCTCCTTTCAGACTCACTCCTTCCAACTTTAACTTCATCTCTTCTTATGCCTCGTACATAATGGGGCAAGAGCTCCTTTAGAGGAATACCACTCTCTGTTTTAATTACTTCTAGGGGTGGGAGGAGACGAACATTGAACTCTTCACATTTCTCCAAAAATTTTTCTGATTTTTATCAGTGTTCCTGCAGCTATTTCTATGTTACGACCAATTTTTAAGAACATTATGTTCCGCCTTTTTAATGAAACACTGTGCCCATATACATGTTCATATATATGAACATAGTAATTGTAATGGCTTTCCCTATACCTATTTACAAATACCTATTATATTGATATGCCACAGGTATTACAATGCTGGGGCAGTGTAACTTTGTGGGAAAAAAAATTGGCATGAGGACTGACACAGATGTGTGAGTTTGACTCCTATCTCTGCCACTACCCAACGGTAGGATGTTTGGTAAATCACTTAACCTGTCTCAGTTTAGTTTCCTGATCTAAAAGTGGGAAAAATAATGTCTGTCTCATAGGACTTGTGGAGATTAAATGAGGCATGTGTCTGGTTCATAGCTAATGATCACTAATAATAATTCTCCCCCACGCCACCTCCCACTAGACCCAGAGCTCCTCATGGGCAGGGATTGTCTTATTCATTTCTGTAACACCCTTACCTAGCACATTGCCTAGCACTTGGTTGGACTCCATAAAAGTTTGTTAAATGAGTAGTTAATAAGCCCCAACCTAGGCTTTCCTCTGTTGGACATTTGGGTTGTTTCTAGACTTCCTGCTATTAGCAAAATATATTTCAAAGCCCTCCAATTTCTATTGCTTCATTTGATCTGCACAACCTATAAAAGTGGCAGAAATGGACGATTTCCATTTGCCCACACCCAGATAAAACAACTGGGGCCCAGGAAGGTGAAGTGACTCCTAGAGCTGTGTCACAAAATCAGTGACAAAGACTAGAACCCCTGACCCTGCCTCCCTTCCTCGGGTGGATTTTTTTCCTCTAGCTACCACCTTCTGGATCTGGGTGGCCTCTCCAAAAATGGAGTTTGTGGTGGTGGGCACCACCCAGGAGCAGCACCTGCATCCAGTGGCCCCTGCTGGAGGTTGTAAGCTACCAACTCCCAGATGGGCCTCTGAACCCCCAGGAAACCAAACACCTTATTCCCAAACCCATCAGGTCCTGTATCTTCCCAGGCTAAGAATCTTCTTAGGAAGCAGCCCGTGTGCCAGCTTCTCTTGTCTTTCCATTTATTTATTTTCTTAAGAGGGTGAGGAGGCGAGCTCTGAGTTGTCCAGAGGGAGGGACTTTGGCTAAAAATAGCTGTGGCGTGTGGATCAGCCCCTAGTGGTACCCAGGGCTGGGGAGGGGAGGGGGATGCTCTGGAGCTGTCGCCAGACTGGTTACCGTGGAAACGGGAGAGGAGCAGGGGAGCCTGGGAAGTAGGGATGACACAGATAGCAAGTCCTAGTCAGAGCTGCTGCTACATTTAGGAGAAACAGTGGTGTCTGCGGCTCCCACCCTCCAAGGGGGCCTGGCGGGGGGGCAGAGTGTCAGGAGCATGGACACCACCCCCCAGGGGTCTCTGCTGCCGACTATACTCATCTCCACGTGCTGTAAGTTCAGTTGCCGGGGACTTGGGGTTTGGGCCCCCATTTCCAAAGCAAGCGAGGGGTGTGGGAGGAGCTGTTTCCTAAGGGAGTTTTTAACCAGCTCCCCTTGCAGAAAATAAGCCCCTTTGCTCCCGGGTACTCTCCCCAGGGGGAAGGAGGGAGCCCCAGGAAAAAGTGGTCCTGGGGTTTACTGGAAAGGGGTCACAGCATACTCAAGAAATGAGGAAGAGTAGGCTGGAGGAACTGGAATCACTGGACAGAAGATGCAGAAATTCGATCTTTGATCCTGGGATACAGGCAACAATTTCACACCTTTCCTTCCCCATTGAGAAAAATGCAGCTGCTCACCCAGTAAAACCGGAGATGGGACACAATCAGAATAAGGGTCATCCAGATCCCCGGGGCAATGGAGAGAGAGAGAGAGAGTTGGGAGGGGGATGTGAATCAGACACTGGGCATCTGTGAATCTCACTGCCCCATCCCTGGGCAGAGAGATTTGTCTAAGCAGGCAGACTGGGGATCAGATGACCTAAGACCCTGAGAGAACATCTAGAAATCCACCTGGGGCTGAAGCTAGGGTGGATGGAACCTGGGTACTTTTCTGCCTGACCTGAAGCTCTTGAGACAGTCGGTGCTTAGAGATCACTTCCCGAGGACGTCCTGGGCTGCAGGGAGTAAAAAGGAGGCCCAGTGTTGGGGGAAGGGAGGACCCTAACCTGCCATTGCAATGGGGCTCCTAGATCCTGTATCCCCTGACTCTTCATGGAATAGGAATGTGGGTGGTGCCCCTAAGTCCCAAGCCATCTCTTTTTATTTCTCCCCCTGCCCTCTACCCCAATACACAAACATACCCCCACAAAGGTCTGACTGCACAGCACCTCACTCCAAAGCTTAAGTGCTGGAGTGCTGGGTTTGGAGTTATGTATCCAGGCAGTTTGGAAAGTGGGGATGACACAGATAGCAGGACCTGGTCAAACATCCAGGCCATCTGTTATCCTTATGTCTACTCCCTCCATCACCCTCCCCCCCCCACCCCCAAGCTAGTCCAGGTTTCCTTGGAATGGGGGTAGAGGACAATTCCCAGGAAGATGAACAGAAGGTTGAAATGTCCAAATCCTTATTCTGGATCTTTCCTTGTATAGTCCATACCCCGCTAGGGGCCCCTGATTGCCTAGGGAAGGGCTCTGGACCTACCTCTCAAGGCAGATTGCAGCTCAGAGATTCACAGTGGGGAGGATTTGAAGCAAAATCAGGTGGACTTCACTTGAAATGTGGGCTTTGGGACATACGGCAGGTGGGGCGGCAGGGCTGGTGTTGGAATAGTAAATGGGAAGTAGGAGGCAGGGGGAAAAGAGCTGGAGGGGGGTGGAGAAGTAAATGTGGGTGCTTCACTTGATCTGATTTCATCTCTCATGAAGACTTGAATACTCATAGCAACACGCCTAACTCCTGATGAGCTTGTGCCCCCTTCACCTTGGCTGTCTGTGTTGCTCTCACCCCCTCTCATCCTCTCCCCATTCTCAGGCCCTGGCTCTCTCCAGTGGGGCAAGAATCCAGGGGAAATGGGGCTGACAGGACAGCAGCAGTGATCACCACTATATCTCGCGGAGGATTTCCAGTCACGGAGGATTTCCAGTGGGAATTTCCTACCGTGTGAATGTTCAACCCTTGCCGCCAGGAGATATTTTACTTACTTTCCACAACTTCCACTTTTTCCTCCTTTGTAAGCTGGGATGAGAGAGGAACATGTGGGAGGGGGTGATGTGAGTGAGGTCCAGGGAGGAAAGGGCGGGAAAGATTTTCTGTGTGTCAATCTCCAGGTGAACCTCAAAAGAGCAAGGCTGGACAGTCAGGTTGAATTGTGGAGAACAGGGATTAGGGAACTGCATCAACAACAGCCAGGCAAGCAGGCTGGGGAGTCCTTGGGGCAGGGAGGGCTCTACCCACAAGACAGGAAGGTTAAGTACCTCCTTCCAAGAAGCCCACCGTGGTCTAATGACTTCAGGGAACTCCCTCCATGCTCTGGCCTTTTGCCCCGGGATGCCCGGGAGGTGCTGCCCACCCTAGTTAGTGGGGGTGGGTCCCAAATCTCTGGTACCTCCGTACCCTGAAAATAAGAGTGGAACGTGTACAGCACGATCCGGATCCCATGCATCATGCCATTCGATCCTCACGCTATGTGAGGTCAGGGGGCAGCTAGGGCTGTGTGTAGTATCCCCCTAATACTGATGCGGAAACTGAGGCTCAGGGATAACGAAGTGACTCGCTCAGGGCCACCCAGCCAATCGGTGCCGGGCCCTGACGTCGCGTGCCTCCACATCTCCCACGGGTTCATTAATTCAGCAAACCTTTATTAAGCTCCTGCAGGGCCCCCGCCGCCGCCGAGGCGCCGAGGGAGGGGCCACGCGTCGCGGCAGCCCGGGCCCCCCGCCGTCTCCCGGCGCCCGCCGCGCTCGCACTGACGCCCCCGGGCCGCCCGCCGCCGCCATGGCGCAGGAGAACGCAGCCTTCTCGCCCGGGCGGGAGGAGGCGCCGCGGCGCCGCGGCCGCCAGCGCTACGTGGAGAAGGACGGCCGGTGCAACGTGCAGCAGGGCAACGTGCGCGAGACGTACCGCTACCTGACCGACCTGTTCACCACGCTCGTGGACCTGCAGTGGCGCCTCAGCCTGCTCTTCTTCGTGCTCGCCTACGCGCTCACCTGGCTCTTCTTCGGCGCCATCTGGTGGCTGATCGCCTACGGCCGCGGCGACCTGGAGCACCTGGAGGACACGGCGTGGACGCCGTGCGTCAACAACCTCAACGGCTTCGTGGCCGCCTTCCTCTTCTCCATCGAGACGGAGACCACCATCGGCTACGGGCACCGCGTCATCACCGACCAGTGCCCCGAGGGCATCGTGCTGCTGCTGCTGCAGGCCATCCTGGGCTCCATGGTGAACGCCTTCATGGTGGGCTGCATGTTCGTCAAGATCTCGCAGCCCAACAAGCGCGCCGCCACGCTCGTCTTCTCCTCGCACGCCGTGGTGTCGCTGCGCGACGGGCGCCTCTGCCTCATGTTCCGCGTGGGCGACCTGCGCTCCTCGCACATCGTCGAGGCCTCCATCCGCGCCAAGCTCATCCGCTCGCGCCAGACGCTCGAGGGCGAGTTCATCCCGCTGCACCAGACCGACCTCAGCGTGGGCTTCGACACCGGCGACGACCGCCTTTTCCTCGTCTCGCCGCTCGTCATCAGCCACGAGATAGACGCCGCCAGCCCTTTCTGGGAGGCTTCGCGCCGCGCCCTCGAGAGGGACGACTTTGAGATCGTCGTCATCCTCGAGGGCATGGTGGAAGCTACGGGTGCGGACCGGCCCGGGAGGGGAGCGGAGTTGGCGGGGGACAGGACTTAGAGTATGTGTGAGAAGGCAGGGGCAGGAAGAGAGGCCCTGGGCGAGGGGATGGATGGGGAGGCTGGTGGAATGAGATACGGGGACCTGAGGAGGGACAGGGTGCACAGAGGGGACACGGAGGAGGGCCAAGAGAAGACGCAGAAGAAAGCTCTAAAATGGCCCTGGCTTGGGGCCCTGGGCTGAGAAGTAGTCATTTGGAATAGGGGAGAGTAATAATAATAGCTAACACTCCTCCAGGGCTTATTCTGTGTCACGCACAGTTCTAAAGCACCTCTGAGTGCATGTCATCCTAACTACAACCTTTGAAGGGAACTCCTATTATTGTCCTCATTTTGTTGTTGTTGTTTTTTGTTTGTTTGTTTTTTAGAAAGGAAACTGCCCCAAAGAGAGGTGAAGTAAATTACCCACGGCCATAAGCTAGTAAGTCAAGTCACAGTGCCTGGACTGGATGCAGGCAGTCTGGCTTCAGTATCTAGTGGTCCTGAGTTGGAAGGAGGCATTAGGTTCAGGGTTTTCCTCACAGCTCAGAGGTCCAGTCCTCTGGAATCTGGTAGTGACAGTTTCCCACGGCTCGAGTTATTCCCAGGCTGGACCTTGGGGAGACATTATACCCTGGCCCACTTCTGCCTCAGGTTCCCCTTCCATCAGAGGACTCTCAACTTCCACTGTCAAGGGAAATAAATGATCTTAGCATTTTTAACCCCTTCTCAGAAGGAACTGGCAACCCAACCGTGATGTCAACACCTACCTCCAACTCAGGACCACACAACAAAGGGGTCAGGAGCAAGTAGGAAAAGACCAGTACAGTGGCAGCGAAAGGGTCCCCTAGGACTTGAGATCTTGAGGTAGAAGGAGGGAGAGCCAAAGACCCACTAGGGGGCCCTTCAGGCCCTGTCACTGATGCCAGAGCATGTGTTGCCCCCTGCTGGCTTCTCTGGCAAGTGCTGTCTTCAGACCCCTTCCCTGTCCCCTCCACGCTGAGCCTCTTCACACACGCCATCTCTGCCTCAGTATCCTCCTTTCCTCCCTTAGGCCTCCAGAGTCTCCCTCACTCTGCCCCCTTCCTCTACTCAGCCCTTTCTCTTTCCTCTGTACCTCTTTAGCTGCCTCTCCTTTTTTGCCTATAGCCCCCGTTTCCTTTTGTACTCCAGCCCCTCCCTCTCTTCTCAACTCCTCTCTCCCCAGTGCCCCTTTCACCCTTTCTTCTCCCCCATGGATATTTCCTGTTCAGCCTTCACCACAGGAACAAAGAACACCAGTGCCCCCTTGATATCTCAGGGCTGGACTTCAGTGTTGACAGGCAGTCTCGGGTTAGCGAATGTTCATTCTTCTGTTCCCCCTTGTTCTGAGCTGGATATGGCCTAGAAGAGAGACCCTGAAGTAGGAGAATGACCAGGAAGACAGGACACAGGCCCAGGACAAGAGGGTTGGGGAGGATGGGGTGGAGAAGACTGGGGTGGGATAGTCTGATTTTTCTAGAGAGACAAAGGTGGAAAGGATGGTTAATATTTTGGGTGAGAGAGTCAGAATTCAAAAATGCTTTTAGAAAGCAAAGAATAATGAGCCAAAACCCAACAAGATGACATTTAAAAGGAATAAATATAAAATTCTACATTTAGGCTTTAAAAAAAATCACTTATGTAAGCACAGCATGGAAGAGTTTTGGTGAAAAAAGAACTGGGGGTTTTAGTTGGCCATAGGCTTGATGTTGTAGAATGATGCAGCTTCCAAAAAAACGTTTATGTAATGTACTCTTGGGCTCTGTTAACTAAAGCACCATGGCCTGAATGGAGAGGTGTTGAGCCCCTTCTTTTGCATGCATCAGACCACAGTTGGAGTATTTATCACACTCAGAGTGCTTAAAGGGTCCTCTTTGGCTCGATCTAGTTTGCAATAAAAAAGTACAATTTTTGGAAACCTGGTCAAATGGGGAATGGTGGAAGGAACCAGGGATGTTCAGCCTGGAGAGGAGATGTGAGAGAGCCTGAGATACCTATTTTCAGGCACTCAAAGGGGTGACACGTGGCAGGGGATGAAACCAATGGATGGAAATCACGGGACGCAGATTTTATCTTTGAATAAAGAAGAACTCAACTAGTAGAGCCATCACACAAAAGAGTGGGCTCCTTGGGAGGTGGTGAGCTTTCAATCCTGGGAGGTGATCAAGCAGAAGATAGTTGCCCATTGTTGGGAATTCCCTGGTGGGGAGCCCCATATGGAGTGGGAAGTTGGACTAGATGATCCCTAAGGTGATCCCTAAGGTTAGTTTCAAGGTTAAGTTTCTCAGGTTTTAGTAGCAAAGGCCAAATCCCTGGTATCACCAATGGAGAAGAGAGGGGAGCATGGGCTAGAGATTAAGAGGAGTTGGGGCAAATGGAAAAGAGGTGAGGGAGCTGGCCAAGAGCAGAGGTTGGGAAAGGGGAAAGAATGGGCTTGACCAAGGGGAGGTGAGGCCCTTGGGGAAGAGATGAAGGGAGGATGGTGGCCAGAGGGCTGTTGAATGAGAGATAGGAGAGGGAAGCCTGGGGCTGGACTTTCCCCTGACCCATGCCCCTGCTTCCCCAGGAATGACATGCCAGGCTCGGAGTTCCTACCTGGTGGATGAGGTGCTATGGGGCCACCGCTTCACATCTGTGCTGACTCTGGAGGACGGGTTCTACGAGGTGGATTATGCCAGCTTCCACGAGACCTTTGAGGTGCCCACCCCCTCGTGCAGTGCCCGGGAACTGGCTGAGGCTGCAGCCCGCCTTGATGCCCATCTCTACTGGTCCATCCCCAGCCGGCTGGATGAGAAGGTGGAGGAGGAGGGGGCGGGGGAGGGAGCAGGTGGAGGGACTGGAGCTGACAAGGAGCAGAATGGCTGCTTACCACCCCCAGAGAGTGAGTCCAAGGTGTGACCAGTTTCCTCCAGAACCCCTGTGGCAGACTGGGGTCCAGACACAGGTGCCTGGGGAGCTGGATATTGGAAGCGGAGGAGGAGGAGGTAGGCAAGGTCCCTGGGAAAGTGCTAAAGCTAGAGAGGCCCCTTCTGAATCTCACATCTAGGATCTAATGTGGAAGGAAAAGAAGTGATGTCAGGAGAATGGAGGGGTGGGGATGGTGAGCATACCAGCCTGTCTGTTTTTGCCCTTCACATCTGCTCATGGGTGGATGGATGGACAGAGGATGGACTTATGGGGGTTGGATGGGAAGGTGGTGGCAGATGAGACATTTTAGGAATAGATGAATGGACCAACAGACAGGTGGTGCACTCAGGGCTGCTGCTAATCCATGGAGCGCTTTTGTGCAAACTCTAAAAAGGGACACTTTCCTTCAGATGGAGGTTGCCCCAAACCAGGGCGTATGGCTTGGGGAACAGAACACGGGCTGGATTTCAGCCCCCACTCACCTCCTCGGCTAGCCCCCCTGAGTATGGCCAACTTGCCTGACTGGACACAATAAGCCCAAGGTGAACCAGAGGAGAGGAAGCTGGAAGGGGTGGGCACAGGTGAGGAGGGCACCAGCCCAGCCCCAGCCCCACCACTGTGACAGACTGGGCTGGAGGCTCAGGAGCGAGTGAATGACCTTAGGCCACATGTGCAGGGAAGAAGGCAGCGATGGAAGATGTAGAGCTGAGGCCCTGGAGCAGGGCTGGGGAGGGAGAACCAGGGATGACTACTTCCTGACAGTGGAGTGAAATCTCATGGGTGCCATGGCAGACGGAGGAGGGGCAGAGAGGCTCAGAGGAGGCAGAAGGGTAGGGGAAGAGATCTAGAAAAGAGGTGTTCATTAGGGCGGGAACACAGAGAGCCATTGGGAAGGCAGAATTTGACCTTGGGAGACATGGGGGAGGAGGGTAATTCAAATCAGTGATTGGATGCCCAGTGGGGCCAGAGCACTAATCCAGGCCCTGTGTGGGGTAGGCATTCAGAGACCCGGTTCCTGTCCTCAGAATACAGTGCACATGGGGAAGACAGAGACTAGGCCTGTGGCAACTGAACTACAGGCCTGCCTGTGGGTCTGGTTCAAACTGCGGACTCCAGAGAGTCTGAGCCATCTCCCAGAGCAGGGGGTGGGGAGTTTTGGTGGTCAGAAAGCTAGAAATTGAGCAAGGCATAGAGGATGATCTTCACCACTGGTTCTCAAACTTTAGTGGGCATCAGAATCACCCAGAGGGCTTGTTAAAACACGGACTGCTGGACCCCAACCCAAGAGTTTCTGACTCAGTAGGTCTGGGGTGGAGACAGAAAATTTGCATTTCTAAGTAGTTCCCAGATCAGGGGACCATCCTGTGAGAACCACAACTCCAAGACTTGGAGGTCATATTGGGTGGTGGAAGGCTATCAACTGAGAAGCTGAGAAGCTGAAGAGAAGCTGAGGCTCCTGGGGGGGCTAGGAGGGGAGAGACAGTGAAATGGGAAGAGAGAAGTAGTATGTGTGGGGAAGGGGCTCCTGAAGCCCAGGAACTCAACTGGCAGTGGAAACTGGGCAGTGACAAACTGGAGTTAGTGTTTTGGGAAGATAAATGGACAAGACAGATAGGAGGCAGGAGGCGTTGGTGTGATCCCTGGGAGCTGAGCGGGAGCTGGAGTAGGACAGGTATCAGTGGCAAGAGATGGCACCCCTCATAGGACTTAGGAGGCAGGCCTGAATGTGTGAGAGAAACCAGAGGAGTCCAAACTTCTAGGTGTGGGTCTGGCCTGCTGCCTGCCCCGTGGGACAGCAGCCCCTGGAGACATATTCCCACCCCACCTGCTTCCTGGTCTTATCCCAGTCACCAGGGGCAGCCTCCAGGGATGATAAGAAAACAGCAAAGACAAGTTGAGAAGGAGTAGAGAGTGGAGGGGACCCGAGGCTGGGAGGTTGGGAGACAAGTGTAGGCCCAGGGAAGGGTGCCCTTTGACAAGGGGCCCAGGCTCACAGCCTCCCAGGCCCAGCAAGAACCTCTATTTCTCTACACCCCACTCCCATCCCTTAATAAAAGTCTGAGCCTGTTGGGGGAAAGCACCCCAGTTTGCTCTGTTCCAGGCTGGGAAGCAGGGGTCCTGGGGGCACAGCACTCCAGGGCCTCCTAGAAGCAGGAAGGAGTCGTGGAGGGAGCTCATCCCAGCTTGGGTCCACTCAGAGAGGGGGATTGCTCCTGCCCCAGTCCCTTTTCCTTCCAGTCTAGGCACAGGCATCTTAGCCTCAGGTCACAGAGCCACCTGGGTCACCATCAGTGAAGGATGGGATTTCCCAAACCTGGCATTGGCTGTTCCCCCCCCAAAAAAACAAATATTGGGGTGGGGGATAGGGAGTCGTTTGGGTTTAGTTCAGTGAAACAGGAGGGGGGTGGGTCATATCCACACACGTACATGCACACAGTAGTTAACCCATTGCAATTGAACAGGCAGAGAAACTGAGGCTGGAACAAGCCCCTCTTGTCCCCGGGAAGTCGCTGAGACCTCACAGCACAGCCCTCCTCGCCATTCAGTCACCGCTCAGGGCACGCTGTAAAGTGTAAAGAACACTTAACCGAGTCAGGAGACCTGGGCTCTAGTCCTGACACTGTCACTGATTAACTCTATGACTCTGGTCAAGTCACATCACTTCTCTGGGACTCAGATTCCTCATCTGTAAAAATAACACTTAGTAACTAAATGCTAAATAAATGTTTAAATAATTGAATTGAAAGAGGTAGAATGGATGCCTCTTAGGTACAGTATAGCTAAGAATTCTAGGAGCAGAGAATCCCTGGGCAATGACAAATTCCCGGAGTCCCTGGGGCACTGGAGGAGGGGTGAACCCAGGGCTAGGGGTGAGGGGTGGGGCAGGCTCTGGGGCGGGTGTATGCAGGCCCTCCCCTGACTGCTGCCGTCCCCCCCACTCAGGGGCAGCTGCTGTCAGACAGAATAATTAAGGTCAGGAGAAGAGGGGCTGAGGCCCCAGTCAGCGCCAAGATAAGCCTGACCAGAAGGAGCCTGCAGGGTGAAGCACCTGCGGAACTCAGAAAGGGCCCTGTCCCAGGAAGCCCCTGCCCTGTAACATGGGGGAGGGGTGGGGAGGGAGGAGCCCAAGCCCAGCTGGACCTCCCCCTCCCTTTCTGGGCACCCCTCCTGCAGTAGGAGCCTGAGAAGGAATTGGCTCAGCACCGACAGCTCAGACAGCAGACGGGACCAGGCGCCCCCTCCTGGGGTGGGTGGCACGGCCCACGGAGGCCAGATGGTGTTTGTAGCGGGAAGAGAGGCCTGGGTCATCCAGAATAGGTTGTCAATCCCCAACAATCTCCCGGCTACACACCCCCAGCCCTCTTCTGCCTCACGGCAGCGGAAGACACAGTCAGCCCGGGATTTTACAAAACAAGTTTATTCACATTAGAAAAACTAATTCCAGGACAGGGACTGGCCTCCCTGTGGGATGGGTATGAGATCAAGATCAGAAGGCCAGAGGTGGGGGTGTTTGGGAGGCCCCCACTGGGGGGGAAGGAGAGGGAACGTGGGGCTGTCCCCAACTCTGGGTAGGGGGTAGGTCAAATAAATTAAAGGAAGGGCCAGCAGAGGGAGAGGGTATCCAGGCAAGCGGAGGAGAGCTTGGAGCTGGGCTGGAAGACGTCGGCGCCCGCAGGAGCTGGAGAGAGCACGGGGAGTGGGCTGAGGAGAGGGAGCACTGCGGCCCCGGCCCTCAGCAGGACCCTGCAGAGCCCAGAGCGGGGCTCCTCCTCCAGGGGGGCTGGGAGGGAAAGCTCAGCTTAGGACTTGGGGGTGGGGGGCCTGAGAAAGCCCATTGGGGGACGGGCTCTGCTCTCTCACCTGCGGAGGAGGGATCATCGTTTCCGCAGCCTCTTCATGAAGCAGCAGGTGATGGTGCCAAGGATGGTGGCGCCGGTGACCAGGGCAACCCCTGTGCCCACCAGCAGGGGCACGAACAGGGTGTCCAGGGCTGGGTGGGAGAGAACGGCTCTGTTCAGCCTGGAGTGCCGCTGTCTCCGCCTGCTGCCACCCTCGTCTCCCAGCACTTGCCCCACTCAGCCCTGCCCTGCCCTCTCCCTGCCCCCTCGGCATTCAGGTCCACAGCAACCATGAAGGACCCTGGTTCCGATGGCAGTGACGAGCTGAAAACTGGATTTTCAAGACTTGAAAGTGATGCGGAGGAGAATGGCAGGAGGCTCAGAGGACAGCTGGGGTTTGGGGCTGGGAGGAAGGCAGTGAGTGCGGAGGGTGGAAGGTGGTGATTCACTCACCTTGCGAGTAGGGGTAGACTGTGACGGGTCCCGAGCGTGCACTGCCTGCCTGGTACCAGCTGTTGTCAGCGTGCTGCACCCAGGCACTGGGCGCACAGTGGTACACGCCTTCGTCCTGAGGCCCCAAGCTGTGCAGTCTCAGTCGATGGCTTCGGGGCCCCACCAGCTCCACACTGACTGGGCCTCCTCCAGGCCGGACCCCCAGCTCTGCCACACCATCCTGGCCCACACCACCCACCAGCTGGGCAGGGGCGGCGGCCAGCTCCCCCTCCTCCGCTCGCTCCACCCACCAGCTGGTGGCCAGCCGCAGGCCTGGGGGGCCGCCCCGCACAGAGATGTTGCAGAATAGGGAGGCCGTCTCCCCCCGGTACACTGTGCCTCCTGCGAGCCATGCCACGGCCTCCAGCACCACACCTGCAGAACAAAGGACGTGGTGGCAGAAGGTGAAGGGTCAGGGAACTCAGGATGAGTGGAGAAGCATGAGACACTGGAAGTGGAGGAGTGTGAGACGCTTGAGGCAACGAGGCAACTGATGAGAGAAAGGCTAAAGCAAGAGAACAGGCATGGAAACAGGAGGAAGAGGATTACACAAGCCTCAAACCCTGTGAAGGTCCCAACACCCTCTTGCCTACCCCAAAGTCTCTCACCTTCTTCCCGAACATGCACGGGGAGGGGCCGGGAGCGGGCACTGGCTGCTTCACGCAGCCGGGCCCCAGACCCTCGAACATAGGCTTTGGCGAGGCAGCGGTAGGTGCCCGAATCGCCAGGCCTGGCAGCCTCCAACCGCAGCCGATAGGTTCTGGATGCTATCTTCTCCATGGCAATGTGCCGGCCCTCATAGCCAGGGCCCAAGCTGCCCACACCTTCTGTGTCCAGCTGGGCTACCAGGCGGCCAGGCCCAGGCGCCCCTGCTGGTGCCATCTCCCAGCCCACAGAGTACGCAGCATGGTGGCCTGGCGGGGGCAGTGCCCCTGACACATTGCACAGCAGTTCCAACGGCTCCCCTGGGCCAATCCGAGGTTCACCAGGCCCCACAGCCACGGCCAGCTGGCTGGCTGAAACACAGGTGGGGGTAAGGGGAGTCACAGAGGCTTCTGATTCCCCAACTATATAGTTCCTTCCTTGACAGCACCTGTCTGCCCTTCACTGGGTCCCCTACCTCCCAGGTATAACCATCTTTCCCACCCAAGGTCCTGAGTCTCACCCCTCAGCTATAGCCCTCCTGCTCCACACCCAATTTCTGAGCAGAGAAAATTCATCAAGGGTAGAGAGGGAAGCCACGCTAACAGGGCTGCTCACGAGGGAAGACGGGTTCCCCAGAGTCAGATGATTACCATCTTGTGCCCCCAATGGCCATGGTGCCCCTCCCAGTGCCCACCCTGGGATATGTGGCACTCACACAGAGTCTGCACGTCCACGTGGGCCAGGACAGCCCGCTTCTCCCCGATCTGGGCCCAGCTGCCATCAGGATCCTGAATCCACTCGGCGGCAGTACAGTGGTAGGTGCCTGCATCGTCTGCCTGGGTGCTCCCCACCACCATGCGGTATTGATCAGTCCCCTCCTTGCCCAGTCGCAGCTCTCCTGCAGCTAGACGCTCAGCAAAGGGGGCTCCGGCCTCCACAGCCAAGTCCGGCCGGAGTCCCACCACTTCCTGCAGGGTTGCCCGCCCCACCGGCATCTCGGGCACAGCTCGCCCAAAGGACACTGCCAAGTGCGTGTGCTTCTGTGTGCTCGTCTGTGCCAGGCAGCCCAGTGTCAGCTCCTGCCCCTCATGCACAGTCAGGCGAGGGGGTGAAGTTGAGGCCTGGCGGCCTCGAGGCCCTGGTGGGGCAGCAGACACTTGCAACACATCTGGAAGAACTGGAGAGAACAGCTGCAGTGAAGGAGTGCGGGGGGCTAGCAGCCCTTATGGTTTCCTGTGTCGCCACCCTACTTCCCTAAATAGACTGTGAGCTTCTGGAGGGCCAAGATTGCATGTTGTATTTCTTCTGTAACCCAGAGGTGCCAAGCATAGTGCTGGGCATACCACAGGTGCTCAATAAATACTTGTCGAATTTAATAGAACCAGCCCATCACCTACTCACTCTATGTATGGGATTGCCCCGATTGAAATACTCAGAAAAGTGCCTGTGTCATCGTCCTTCTCAGAAGACAAAGAAACTTAAGAGAGTGAGAACGTCACATGGTCTAACTCCTCCTACCCTACCTCTACTTTGCCCCCCACTCCTCCCCCAGCTCTGGATCCTGGAATCTCCAGGAGCAGAGTCTATTCAACCTTCTGGCCTCCCCACCCTATCAGGGAATGGAGAGGGACCTGGACAGCTTGAGGACACTCCTCCTCCCAGGAGGTAGCCTGACAATAAGAGCAGTGGACTGGAATGAAGAGACCTGGGTTTGAGTCCCAGACCAGCCACCAACTTGGGCTGCAG
>JAQZBX010069181.1:0-15619 GCA_029593785.1 Cabassous unicinctus | reverse complement strand
AAAAAACAAAAGAAAAAAAAAGTTTTTTAAAAATTATAATTATTATTATTTTTTCTACTTTTATCACTGCATTATTGGATGTCCAGTGTGTACCGTGAACTTTTCCCCCCTCTCATTCCCCAGTGTCTCCCAAATTTTCATTTAGTTTTCAAGGAAGTTTTAGGCCACAGCAAAGTCACACATGGAATACTAGAGACTCCCATATACCCAAACTCCCTCCCCCTTCCCCACCACATATTAAAACTTTTTTTTTTTTTTGTGGATGGTAGCATTGTTATAACTGTTATACAGATAGTGAAACATAGCTACTAAACATTGTCAATGGTTTACAGTATAGTTTATATTTGAGGCGGTGCAGTTTAATAGTCTTTATGATATTTACCATGTCCTGTGTCCATTATTGTAAGGTAATGAAGAACATTTCCCATGACCACTAAATACCCCATTTGATATTTTCTATTCCTTCCTCCCCACCCCCTGGGGCATATGACACTCCCCAGTCTTGGCTCATGGGATGACAAAATTCACAGTTACATGCCCTGGGTATTCTAACCTGCCTTTCCTAATCTACCCACCTGTTAACCTTGCTCAACCAAACCCAGTAATATCTCTACACACCTGTCCTATCCTTCAATATGTAACTATACTCTATCAATTTACCATAGATTATGTCCATATGGGTGATGACTCACAACCTACCCTTCTCTCTCTCTCCCTTCTTAACTTATCTTTCAGACAGTGGTTCTCAGAGACTGTTAACTTTCCTCAATTCAAATCAATGAGGTCATAAACTGTTCATCCTTCAATAACTGGCTTGCTTCACTCAAGAAAAGGTCTTCAAGATTTGTCTATGTTATTCCATGTGTTAGCACTTTATTCCATCTAACAGCTGAGTAATATTCCATTGTATGTATGCACCACATTTTGAGTGTCCATTCTTCTGTTGATGTGCACCAGGGCTGATTCCAACTTTTGGCAATGGTGAACAATGCCGCTATGAACACTGGTATGCATATATCTGTTCGTGTCTTTGCTTTCATTTCTTCTGTGTATATACCCAGTAGTAGAATTGCTGGATCATATGGAAGATCTATTGTTAGTTTTCTGAGGAATCACCAAACTGTCCTCCACATTGGCTGGATCATTCCACAATCCCACCAGCAGTGGATGAGGGTTCTGATTCCTCCACATCCTCTCCAACACTTACATTCTTCTGTTTTTTTAATAGCTGCCATTCTGATGGGTGTAAGATGGTATCTCATTGTGGTTTTGATTTGCATTTCCCTAATAGCTAGCGATGCCGAGCATTTTTTCATGTGCTTTTTAGCCATTTGTATTTCTTTTCAGGCCACTTGACCATTTTTTAAATGGGTTGTTTGTCTTTTTATTTTCGAGGTGTATGATTTCTTTATATATGCACGATATTAGGCTCCTATCAGATATATGGCTGCCAAATATTTTCTCCCATTGTGTAGGCTGCCTTTTTATTTCTTAATAACATACTTTGAGGTGCAGAAGTTTTTAATTTTGATGAGATCCCATTTATCTATTTTTTCCCTTGCTGCTCATGTTTTGTCTGTGAAGTTCATGAAACCATTTCCTATTATCAGATCCTGTAGATGCTAACCTACATTATCTTCCAAGGTCTTTATGGTTTTGGTTCTTATATTTAGATCTTTGATCCATCTGGAGTTGATTTTTGTATAAGGTGTGAGATGGTATTCTTCTCTCATTCTTTTGGATATGGATATCCAGTTCTCCAAGCACCACTTGTTAAAGAGGCCATTCTCTCCCAACTGAGTGGGCTTCATGGCCTTGTCGAATATCCAATGACTGTATATGCTAGGATCTATATCAGAACTCTCAATTCAGTTCTATTGATCAGGAAGTCTATCTTTGTGCCAATACCATGAGGTTTTGCTCACTGTAGCTTTGTAGTATGTTTTAAAGTCATGTAATGTGATACCTCCAACTTCATTTTTCTTTTTCAATATTTCTTTGGCAATTTGGGGCCTCTTACCTCTCCAAACATATTTTGTGGTTAGTTTTTCCAGTTCCTTAAAGAATACAGTGTTGATTTTTATTGTGATTGCATTAAATCTCTAGATTAGTTTGGGTAGGATAGACATCTTGATGATGTTTAGTCTTCCTATCCATGAACAGGGAATATTTTTCCATTTATTTAAGTCTTCTTTGATTTCCTTTAACAATGTTGTGTAGTTTTCTGTATATAAGTCCTTTACATCTTTAGTTAAATTTATTCCTAAGTATTTGATTCTTTTAATTCTTGTAAATGGTATTTTTTTCTTGATTTCCTCCTCAGAACACTCGTTATTGGTGGACAGAAATGCTTCTGATTTTTGAGCATTGATCTTGTAGCCTGCAACATTACTGAACTCCTTTATAATTTCTAGAACCTTTGTTGTAGATTTCTCAGGGCTTTCTACGTATAGGATCATGTCGTCTGCAAATAATGAAATTTTTACTTCTTCCTTCCCAATTCGGATGCCTTTTATATCTTTTTCTTGCCTCAGTGCTTGTGCAAGTACTTCTAAGACAATGTTAAATAGGGGTGGTGATAGTGGGCATCCTTGTCTTGTTCACGATCTCAGAGGGAAGGCTTTTAGGATTTCACCATTGAAAATGATGTTAGCTTTGGGTTTTTCATATATACCCTTTATCATATTCAGAATGTGTCCTTCTATTAATATCTTTTTTAGTGATTTTACCTGGAAAGAGTGCTGTATTTTGTCGAATGCTTTTTCTGCATCTATAGAGATGATCATGTGTTTTTTTTCTTTCAGTTTGTTTATGTGGTGTATTACATTGATTGATTTTCTTATATTGAACCATCCTTGCATACCCAGGATGAAACCCACTTGGTCATGGTATATAATCTTTTTGATATGTTGTTGAATGCGATTAGCGAGTATTTTGTTGAAGATTTTAGCATCTACATTCATTAGAGAAATTGGTCTGTAATTTTCCTTTCTTGTGGTATCTTTGTTTGGTTTTGGTATTAGGGTAATTTTAGCATCGTAGAATGAGTTAGGCAATATTCCTTCTACATCTATTTTTTGGAAGAGCTTAAGCAGAATTGGTGCTAGCTATTTCAGGAATGTTTGGTAGAATTTAGCGGTGAAGACATCTGATCCTGGGCTTTTCTTAGTTGGGAAGTTTTTTGATGACTGAGTCTATCTCTTTACTTGTAATTGGACTTTTGAGTTCATCAATTTATCTTTTATCAATGCAGGCTGTTTGTGAGTTTCTAGAAACTTGTTCATTTCCTCTAAATTATCATTCTTGTTGCCATATAATTTTTCAAAGTATCCTCTTATGATACTCTTTATTTCTGTGGGGTCAGAAATGATATCCCCTTGCTCATTCCTTATTTTGTGTATCTGAATCTGTTCTCTCTTTTTCTTTTTTAGTCTGGCTAAGGGTTTGTCAATTTTATTGATATTCTAGAATAATCAGCTTTTGTTTTTGTTTATTTTTTCTAGTGCTTTCTTATACTCTATTTCATTTAGTTCTGCTCTAATCTTTGTTATTTCCTTCTTTCTATTTCCTTTTGGTTTAGTTTGTTGTTGTTTTTCCAATTCCTCCAAGTGTGCAGTTAGGGCTTAAATTTTAGCTCTTTCTTCTTTTTTAATATATGAATTTATGGCTATGAACTTCCCTCTCAGGACTGCTTTCGCTGCATCCCATAGGTTTTGGTATGTTGTGTTGTCATTTTCATTAGTTTAAAGGTAGTTGCTGATTTCATTTGAGAGTTCCTACTTGACCCACTGTTTGTCTAAGAGTGTGTTGTTTAACTTCCATATCCTTGTGCCTAACCTGTTTCTCTGGCCCTTAGTGATTTCCAATTTCATTCCGCTGTTATCAGAGAAATTACTTTGTATAATCCCAATATTTCTGAATTTATTGAGAGTTGTTCTGTTGCCTAGCATGTGGTCTATCTTTGAGTATGATCTATGTGCACTGGAGAAGAATGAAAATCCTGCTGTATTTGGGTGTAGTGTTCTGTATATGTCTATTAAGTCCAGGTCCTATAATGTATTGTTGAGAGTCTTTGTTTCTTTTTTGATTCTCTGTCTAGATGTTCTGTCTAATGATGATAATGTTGTGTTAAACTCCCCTGCTATAATTGTAGAGGCATTTATTTCTCCACTTAGTTTTTCCAGGGTTTGCCTCATATATTTTGAGGCACCTGGGTTAGATACATGAATGTTTATGATTGTTCTCTCTTCTTGAGAGATTACTCCTTATACTAATATATAATATATAATATATAGTGTCCATCTCTGTCTCTTACAATAGTCTTGCATTTAAAGTCTATTTTGTCTAATATTAGAATAGCTACTCCTGCCCTTTTTTGGCTTGTGTTAGCTTGTAAAATGGTTTACCAGCCATCCACCTTCAGCCTCCTTGAATCCCTGGTTCGAAGGTGGGTTTCTTGTAGACAGCATATAGATGGATCATATTTCCTTATCCATTCTGCCAATTAACATTCAGTCCATTAACATTCAGTGTTATTACTCGTAACAAATTTCTTACTTTAGCTATTTTTCTTTGGGTTAATGTATGTCATATGTTGTTTTGTTTCTGTTTTTGTCTATTTATTTACTTTTAAACTCTCCTCCAACTCTCTCTCCCTTGTTTTTTCCTTTCAACTTGTAGAACTTCCTTTAGTATTTCTTGAAGTGCAGGTTTCTTATTGACACACTCTCTCAATTTCTGTTCATCTGTGAATATTTTGAACTCTCCATCATTTTTGAATGCCAGTTTTGCTGGAGAGAGAATTCGTGGCTGAAATTTTTTTCTTTTAGTATTTTGACTATGTCGTACAGCTGTCTTCTTGCCTCCATGGTTTCAGCTGAGAAATCAGCACTTAATCTTATTGTGCTTCCCTTGTATGTGATGGTTCTCTTTGCTCTTGCTTCCTTGAGTATTTTCTCTTTGTCTTGTGCATTGGACATTTTGACAAGTATTTTGTCTTGGAGTTGGCCTGTTGGGATTTATACTCTTTGGGGTGCACTTTGCTTCCTGGATCTGCACTTCCATCTCTCTCATTAGGGTTGGGAAGTTTTCAGCCATTATTTTCTTCAACACTCCTTCTGTTCCCTTTCCCTTCTCTTCTCCTTCTGGGATGCCCATAATGCGTATGTTTAAGCGTTTTGTGTTGTAGTTTAATTCCCTAAGTCCCTGCTGGATTTTTTCTATCTGTTTGTCTGTTTTTTCTACTATCTGTTTGATTTCAGATGTATTGTCTTCCACATCACTAATTCTTTCTTCTGCCTGTTCAAATCTGCTGCTATGTGAATCCAGCGTTTTTTTGATTTCTTGCATTGTGTCATTGGTCACCTTCGTATCCATTATCTTTTTGGGTATGTTTACAATTTCTTCAGTATGTTTTCCCAGTGTCTTCTTTATATTCTTAATCTCTTCCTTCACATCATTAAGTTGGTCCATGATATTTGTTTGGAAATCTTTCATTAGTCGTTCGATGTTCTGCATCACGTCCTTGTTTATAGTTTGTTCATTGGATTGGTCCATGTTTTCCTGTTTCTCAGTGTGGTTTTTAATTTTTTGTTGCCCTCTAGTCATCATTTTATCCTGATGGATTTATTCAGTTGATTTGCTTCTCTCTCTGCTCTAGAGTTTTATTTAGCTGGTCATGCTGCATGTGTGTTAAGTTTTCTCTCTGAATCTTTTTCTTCTTATTTTATCTCCTTGCTTCTTTCTATATTCCCTTGAAGGTAAAAGATTAGGTCCAGAGGAATCAAAAGATGTGAGAAAGGAAGAAGGATAATAGTAATATTGATAAGAGTTAGAAGAGGGGCCAAATAAGACTTAATGAAATGAATATTTAATTCATGTAGGCAGTGTAGAGTAATAGGAAAAAAAGTGGAGTACCAAAAATGGACTGGGACACCAAAGAGTGGCATATATATACAATCATTTAGAAGGCAAGAATTATGAGGAAGGAGAGAAAGAGTGAAGAAAGGACTGTAAGGAAGGAGTTAATATTAATTAAAAAAAGAAGAAAACAAAATAGAATAGAAATTGACACCCATGAGTTGTGGTTATATGAAAAAATGTGGTATTTAATAGCCACAACAGAAAGCAGAAGGCAGAAAGATGTAGGAAGGATAAGAGATAGTTTGGAATTACAAAATCAATATAGACAGAGAATGGGAAATTACTGAAGAAGAAGCACAGCAAAGAAGAGACTAGCTAGCAGCACCTAATTTAAAAAAATGAAAGAAAAAAGAATAGTGAGAGAAAACAGGAAAGAAAAGCAAGAGACAACAAATAGAGAAAAACTAAACAACCACACAGGCAAGCAGTCAAACAAAGCTAAGGGGGATCAATATTACACTGGGGTCCCCGTGGATCCTCTCAGCCTGCTTGTGTTTATCAATCAATTTCCCCACATGGTTCTATTTGCAAGTCCTGAAGCAGCTTTTAGCTATTAAACTAAATTAAAAATAATTTATTTTTCATTTATAAAGTGACCATCTTATTTTTTTTGGTGAAATACAGGACCAAAAATAAGTCCTCCTCTAGACCACCCCCCTCATGGAAGGGACCCTAACTGGGCTCATGGAAAGTTACCAAGCACTTCCCAATTCGTGGACACCCCAGGGAAGCTAAAGCTCTGATGTTTGTCAGTGCAGAATGCTAAAAACGGCTGACTCTGCCCCTTGTGGATGAGAGCTCCAGCGTCACCGGTCTGCTGATAGATCAGGTTTCCTCAGCAGATTCGCCTCTCCCCTCAGCCTAGCGTTGCTTCAAACCAGCTTATCTGCTCCCCAAAGTTATGAGGGGGTCCAGGCAACCAAACTGACAGCAAAAAAAAATCCCCTCTCTGCCTTCTGTCAGAACCCTCCCTCTCTCAGAGATTGCTCCCTCTCCCTGGCTCCGCAGGGCCCAGGGCTTATCCCTGGGCAGCTAGTCAAATCAACTCCCTCAGCAGATTCACCCCTCCCCTCTGCTGGGTGCCGATTCACTGTAGCTGTTGTGTTCGCCTAAGCTGCAAGGGGCTCCAGGCAGCCAAATCCCCCAAAAATAAAGCTCTCTTTCCCCTTTGTCAGGGACCCCCCCTTCAGAGAACTACCCCTCTTACCGGGTCCTGTCACCCAGTTACTGGGCAGGAGTAGCGGTTCCAACCAGCTTTTTCTTTTTTTTTCCCTAAGGGTGGGGGTCAGCCAACTGGGTTAACCACCACAGGCAGACTTAAAACGCACAAATCTCTACCGTTCAGTCCACGCCGTCGATCTGCGCAGATAGATGTCCCAAGCTTCTCACTACACATGTCCACAGCACAGACCCCCAGGCAGGACCCCGTCCACAATCCGCCATGCTCTGGGAGCTCTCCACGGGTGCCCTCCTAAGCCAACGCCATCTTGCCCCTCAGCTTTGCTCTTCTTTGCTGTGCTTCTTCTTCAGGGATTTCCAATTCTCTGTCAATATTGATTTTGTAGCTCAAGCTATCTCTTTCCCTTCCTTCATCTTTCTGCCTTCTGCTTTTGGTTGTGCTTCCTATATACCACGTTTTTTCTTTATCCCACAGCTTAAGGGTGTCAATTTCTATTCTATCTACTCTGTTTTCTTCTTTTTTATTAATATTAACTTTTTCCTTTCAACCCTTTATTTACTCTTTCTCTCCCTCCTCATCATTCTATCCCTTTAACTCATTATATATATATTCCTCTATTTGGTTTCCCAGCCCATTGTAGGTACTCGACTTTTTTTCCTATTATTCCACACTGCCGACATGAGCTAAATATTCGTTTCACTAAGTCTTATACAGCCCCTCTTCTAACTTTTATCAATATTACTATTATCCTTCTTCCTTTCTCACATCTTTTGATTCCTCTGGCACTAATCTTTTGCCTTCAAGGGTACATAGAAAGAAGCAAGGAAATAAAATAAGAAGAAATAGTGTCAAAGAGAAAACTTAACACACCACAGAACTACCAACTAAATAAACCTCTAGAGCAGAGAGAGAAGCTAATCAACCAAATAAACACATCAAGAAAAAATGATGAAGAGAGGGCAACAAAAAATTACAAACCATTCTAAGAAACAGGAAGACACGGACCAGTCCAATGAACAAACTAAAAACCAGGAAGAGATGCAGAACATCAAACAACTAATCAAAGCTTTCCAAACAAATATCATGGACCAACTTAATGAAGTGAAGAAAGAGATTAAGGATATTAAGAAGACACTGGGAGAACATAATGAAGAAATTGTAAACATACATAAAAAGATAACGGATATGATGGTGATCAATGGCACAATCCAAGAAATCAAAAAGATGCTTGATTCACAAAACAGGAGATTTGAACAGGCAGAAGAAAGAATTAGTGATGTGGAAGACAATACATCTGAAATCAAACACATAGTAAAACAGATAGACAAAAAGAAAAAATCCAGCAGGGACTCAGGGATTTTAACCGGCAACACAAAACACACAAACATATGCATTATGGGCATCCCAGAAGGATAACAGAAGGGAAAGGGAACAGAAGGAGTGTTGAAGGCAATAATGGCTGAAAACTTCCCAACTCTATTGAGAAAGAAGGATGTGCAGATCCAGGAAGCACAGTGCAAACCAAACAATGTAAATCCCAGTAGGCCAACTCCAAGACATATACTTGTCAAAATGTCCAATGCTCAAGACAAAGAGAAAATACTCAAGGCAGCAAGAGAAAAGAGAATCATCACATACAAGGGAAGCACAATAAGATTAAGTGATGATTTCTCATCTGAAAGCATGGAGGCAAGATGTCAGTGGTATGATATAGTCAAAGTACTAAAAGAAAAAAACTTCCAGCCATGAATTCTCCATCCAGCAAAAATGGCATTCTAAAATGATGCAGAGTTCAAAATATTTACAGCTCGACATCACTAGCTATCAGGAAAATGCAAATCAAAACTACAATGAGATACCATCTTACACCCACCAGTGTGACAGCTATTAAAAAACAGCAGACTATAAGTGTTGGAGAGGATATGGAGGAATAGGAACCTTCATACAGTGCTGGTGGGATTGTGGAAATGTTCAGCCACTGTGGAGGACAGTTTGGCATTTCCTAAGAAAACTAAAAATAGATCTTCCATATGATCCAGCGATTCCACTGCTAGGTATATACCCAGAAGAAATGAAAGCAAAGAGACAAACAGATATATGCGCACCAATATTCATAGAAGCATTGTTCACCATTGCCAAGAGTTGGAATCCACCCTGATGCCCATCAACAGATGAATGGATAAACAAAATGTGGTACATACATACAAAGGAATATTACTCAGCTGTAACAAGAAATAAAGTGCTAACACATGGGATAACATGGATGAATGTTGAAGACCTTATGTTGAGTGAAGCAAGCCAGGCATTGAAGGATGAACAGTATATGGCCTCACTGATTTGAATTGAGGAAAGTGAGCAGTCTCTGAGAACCAGTCTCTGAAAGATAGGTTAACAAGGAAGAGAAATTTAAAGAGAAGGTTGTGAGCCATCACCCATATGGACATAATCTATGGTAAAGTGATAGATTATAGTTGCGTATTGAAGGATAGGACAGGTGCAGGGTTGACAGGTGGGTAGATTAGGAAGGGCGGGTTAGAACACCCAAGATACTGGGGGGGAAGTTGGGAGGGGGACTAGGTGAACATGGGATTAGTGGGAATGATGTTGAAAGTGCAGGAGTGGGAATGCTCTTATGGCAGGATGACAAAGTAGTGTCACTGGTTTAGGGTGTAGGTTGGGGGGGCTTTCAGGAAGGGGTGCATCTGGAGTAGGCTTCTGTGGAGTGTGTGAGTGTTCATCCTGTCATAATGTGTTGTCTAAGGGAGTGGAGACCCACACAGTGAGTGGGAAGGAGATGGACCACCATCTTTGTGAGGACCGATTCACCCTGAAACAGAGAGGTGGCTGTCTCTTATGCACAAGGTTGGATCCTAATAGGAGAGGATAATAAGCATGTCAAGTCTTCTTGTTGCATGTAACTATGAATCTGGTCATCCAATGAGTCAAGACAGGGGAGGGTCATGTGCCCCAGGGGAATGGGGAGGAAGGAACAGAAAAGATCAAAAAGGGGGTATTTAGTGGTCATGGGAAATGTTTTTCATTACCTTACAATAATGGACAAAGGACATGGTAAACATCATCAAAAATTATTAAACTGTATCGTCTAAATTGTAACCTATACTGTAAACAATTGACAATGTTAGTAGTTAAGTTTCACTATCTGTATAACAGTTTTAACAATGCTACCATCCACATAAAAAAGGTTTTAATATGGAGTGAGGAAAGGGGAAGGAGATTGGGCATATGAGAGTCTCTAGTATTCTGTGTGTGACTTTGCTGTGACCTAAAAGTTCTTTGAAAATTAAATGAAAATTCAGGAGACCCTGGGGAGTGATAGGGGGCACGTGCCACAGAATAAACTGGATACCTGATAATGCAGTGATAAAAGGAGAAATGTTAAAATTTAAAAAAAATTTTTTTTGTTTTTTCCCATTTTCTAAATATCCCAATCCTTTAATTTTAATTTATTTCTAGTGTTTTTTTTTAATTTTCCATGTATTTTATCTCTTATATTTAAGCTTATCTTTATTATTTCATTTTCCTATGAATTGTATTTGGCTATTATATGGGCTTCATCTTCAAGGAAGTTTTGGATCAAAGAAAGGTTACAGAGGGGGCAGGAGAGGATCATTGGTGAGGGCTGTCTGGGATGGGGTTTCATGTGAAGAAGTTCACCTGAATTTAAATGAAAGCTATATAAAATTGTTCAAATGATCAAAGGGTGGGTAATGGTCACAATGGGTAGACAATCACTCAATAAATGAGGGACTACTGAATTCCCAGCATGGAGAGCTCTGCCACATTTTCCAAGGGAGTAGCAACAGTCCCCTGAGTGCAGGGGCAGGGTCTGGCAAGGGAGGACGGTCCACTGATGGGTTCTTGTTATTGATGACTAGCCTTACGAGTCTTTGCTCTTGTAATTGAAACTTAGCCTACTGTTATGGGGTGCCTAAGGGTTGCCACCTGAGAGCCTCCTTGTTGCTCAAATGTGGCCTCTCTCTAAGCCAAACTCTGCATATGAATGCATTACTTTCCCCCCAGCATGGGACATGTCTCCCAGGGATGAGCCTCCCTGGCAATGAGGGATTAATACCAAGTACCAACTGGCAATATGACTGGAAAAAGACCTTGAATAAAAGGGGGAAAAGGTAAAGACAAATAAGTTCCTCTTGCTAAGAGACTTCAAAGAGAGTCGGGAGGTCATCCCAGAGGTAACGCTTACGCACACCTCAGTAGGATCTAATAGAACACCAAAGTGGATATCACCCCACACAGAGGGGCTCCTGAGGGCTCTGGAGACACCCAGGTCCTATATAAGGGGGATAGCTCCAGAGATTGATGCCTTATCAGTGGGCTCTACTTTGGAATCTGTGCTCCCAAGAGTGACAGAGTTGGACTCAAATAAGTCCTCCCTGCACATGGTTCATCAGTCCCTGTTATTCAAACCTATATGTGAGGCTGGAGTTTTTAGGTGTACTTCCAGAGACTGGAGCCTCTGGCCTGCCCATGTGCCAGCTGTGCCTGGAATTTTTGTGGAGCTGCAACTCCACTTCTACAGCTCAATGGACTCACCCAAGTCACCTGGTGAGGAGATGATGATGGACGACAGCCATCCCAGTGAATGGAGAAAGCCTGCAGCTGAAGGCAGGATAATCTTATCCACCGTATCCATGGGATATAAGCCCCCTCTCACTTGGAGGAGGAGTGGACATCACCATTCCAATCTCCTCAGGATTGGGGAAAGAGCTATAGACTAGAGTGGACTTAATTTTATTCTGTTGTAGACTTTTTGTGATTCATGCAATGGAAGAAATTCCAACAGTGAGGTGGAGCCAGTGGCCCTTGGATGCTTTTGGGGCAGGGAAGTGAAAAGCAGTTGTAATACAGGTGCTTTTTCAGGACTTGTGAATTCTCCTGAGTGACATTACAATGACAGATATAAGCCATTTTACATCAGCATATAATATGCAGAACTGTGTGGGAGAGAGTGTGGTCTACAATGTGGTCCATGCTTAGTGGCAAAGCCCCATGATGTGTATATCCATTGAAGGTGATGTGCCACACTAATGAAAGATGTTTATGTGGGATGTTATGGGAGGTGTGGGAGGTGGGGAACATGGGAATCCCTGTAATTTTTGTGTAACATTTATGTAATATAAGCATCTTTTAAAATATTAAAATATATATATATAGCGATTAAGGATGACTCCTTAAGGCCATTTTGCCTGGGTTCCCTGAGGCCATTTTGCATGGGTAAGCTATACCAAATCTTTCCACCTGAACGATTTTGAGCAATTCTTTTAAATCTTTCTAAATCATATCTTCTTAATTTTTAACTGAACTGGTGTTATTATGAGAATTAAGTGAGTTATATATATAAATCACGAGTCCCATATTTGATACTTAATAAGTAAGAATTATTTTCATAATGACTGTAATTTACTAACCATAAAATTTAAGAGTTGGGTATCATTGTTCCTACCTTTTATGAGACTTGGGACCTGAGTTTTACTGAGGTCAATGGTCTATCCTATGATCAGATAAAGGGAAAAAAGAACAGAGATAGGCTTTGAACTCACACCTTTCTGTTTCTAGCATTCATTTTTCTACAGTTTTGCCAGGTATGCTTTCTCCATTTTACTTAATAGTTTTAAGATCTATAAGCTTTTAGCCAAAATACATCTGTGAGAATTAGTGAAATAATTAGATGAACTATGGATATTTGTATGAGATTTTAATATATTGTTCTAAGTATCCAGTTTAGATGAAGTTGGCAAAGATTAGCAACACGTCTAATGCCTGAAACAATAAAGTTACTAACCTTGTAGCATTTTACATATTGAAATTCAGAGAGTGAGAGTGAGAGAGAGAGAAAGGAGAGAGAGATAAAGAGAAAGAAAAAGAGACAAGGTGGGAGAGAAAAAGATGACTGATGGGACAAACAGAAAATATATAATCTATTTTGTAAATGCTCTTATTCTCCTTGAAAAATCTATTTCATTGTTATGTATCAAATGATCAGTTATAATTTCTTTGTACGTATATGTCTGCCTGTCTTTCTATCATCTATTAATCATTTCTACATTTCATCTTCCTTCAATATTAGTAACTGTATTCTCTGATGTTTTAGATGTCCATTCCTATTTTTGTCTGCTTAATCAATTTAATCTAGAAGATTCTTACAGCATTGTTTTAAAATATGCAATATGATTAGTTTATTTATTTATTTCTAGAGTTCTGTCACCTCTGTTTAGTGATATCTAAAGTCAACAGAAAAGCGAAATTTTCACATCCCAATTGAGAAAATGCATTCTCAGTAAAATGTTCAAGTTTAAAAAGCTAGGTTGTTGTGATTCAAAAAATAAAAGCCAAAGTGTGTTCCATTTCACTGTATACATTCTCAGAGGATTTGTCATATAAATAACTTCTTTACCAAAATAAAAAATATACATTCAGATATATGCTATAGGGGAGAAAAAGTAGGTACTATAAAAAGTACCATATGTATTCGTATTTTTGAAGAGTGATTATTAATAAAATTTCACAAATGAGAAAATCAGCTTGATAATAAATGAATAGAAACCAAAAAGTCCATAATCAACCTCATATTACTAATTAATTTAAGAACTTTAATTGATTCAATAACATTATTTATTTGAATCAGTTTGTGATGTTGAAAAAGTAATTGAGGAATGACTTATCTGCATCCAATTCTAAATTTGAAAACTTTGGGAATATTATTAAAGCATTTTGATCTTCAAGTATTTCATCTTTGAAATTGAGGCTAATAAATTTTACCTAAGAAGGTTGTGATCTTAGGAAAGAATGTAGTGAGAAAACCAACTTAATCCCTGGCCCAGAACAGATGTCCAGAAGAAAATAGATAATTCACATTAACAATTTAATAATCTCTTCATTGAAACCTATCTATGAAGAATTTAAGTAAGAAATTACCTATATGATTCACATAGTCTGATAAGTTACTATTTATAGTATATTGATTTATTAAGGTTGAGAAATATTTTTGACTTTTAAAAGCAGGTTATATGAGCCACTATTAAAGAGACAGAGAACTACAAGTGTTGGAGAGGATGCAGAGAGACAGGAACACTTTTACACTGTTGGTGGGAATGCAGAATGGTACAGGCATTGTGGAGGACTGTTTGGCAGTTCCTAAGGAAGTTGAATATAGACTTGCCACATGACCTGCAATACCACTACTGGGTATATACCCAGAAGAACTGAGAGCAGTGACATGAACAGACATCTGCACACTGATATTCATAGCGATACTCACGATTTCCAAAAGCTGGAAACAACCCAGGTGTCCATCAACAGATGAATGGGTAAACAAACAGTGGTCTATTCACACAATGGAACATTACGCAGCTGTAGAAGAAATGAAGCCGTAAAGCATATGATAACATGGATGAACTTGGAGGACCTTGTGTTGAGGGAAGCAAGCCAGACACAAAGGGACAAATACTGTATGATTACATTACTATGAACCAAATATATTGTGTAACATATTGTATGATTCAAAAAAATGTATGTGTATCCAGTATATTTAATTGAGAAATATGTTTTTATTAAAAAAAATGCACAACTATCTGATTGTACTGAATAGAAGGTTATATGAACAAAATATAAAATGTTAACATCATCCAAACTCCCCTCTTAACCATCTCAGAGGTAAAAGTTATGTAACTTCTAACATCATATATTTGTTTTGAACAATTGTTGGTACTTTATATGAATGTAAATCCTAACTCATGTGTACTTTTGTGTCTCACTCAACATTTTTTGGAGAGATTCATCAATGTTATTGCCTGTAGTTATAGATCACTCATTCTAATTGTTGAAATTGTAATTTATTCTGTAAATTTACCATACTCATCCATTGTTCAGTGGATTACATTTCGGTTGTTTCTGATGTTTTTAAAAAGTAAAGCTGCTATAAATATGCTTCTACATGTTGATTGGTGATAGGATATGCACATTACTCTTTGGTATGACTTTGAGGAGAACTGTTGGGATATGAGGTATATAGATATTAAGCTTCTGTATATACTGAGAAATAGGTTTACAATTATACCCATATGCAACTTTCAATAGTGTTGTGGAGAGGTCTATTTCCTCAACACATACTTTTGCAATTATTATTTTTTTAACATTCAGCAAGCTCCGTGGTGTTTTATTATTGTAGTTTAAATTTGAATTTCCCAGGTCACTTATGATGCTGAGAACCTTTTCATATATTTATCGGCCATTTTGGTATTCACTTTACTGAGTCGCTGAATGAATTATTTTGTCCATGGTTTCCTATTTTTCTCTAGTTTGTTTGTATTGTATTTGAATAAAGTTATCTTTGTTTGGACTCCAATGATATAGATTAAGTCCTACTCTGAATCAGTTAGGCCACATCATAACTGAAAATAACATGTTCAAAATGTCCTATATATAAATGCATTTACAAAAACAGGAATGTGGACTAAGATTGAGAACATGACTTTTTCT
>JAQZBX010069180.1:0-15630 GCA_029593785.1 Cabassous unicinctus | reverse complement strand
TAACTGGAAATCGTGTGTATCAGCATCCCTTTCCCTTTCTCACTAGAATCTAGCCGTGCAAAATTTCTAAGGTGGCCAAATCCATCAAAACTCAAATCCAGTGCTAAAATGCAGAAGTTGTCAAGGACATGCAATAAATAATGTTTGGGCTTTTACAAAACACTAAAAACTAAATGTTACATTTATGTCCTTTTCCTCCACCTTCTTGCTTGGCGGCTTTCCCTGGCTCACTACAGAGACATGGAATTTTAAGTAATCAGAGAAGGTTGGGACAGAAACGTCCCCCCTCTTCCCATGGTCTTTTCTTTCTCTTTTACGTATCTGGGCCTACACACCTTTTCACACATCCACCTTACACATGCCTGTTAGTGACATCTTAATGTCATCTTAATGTTCAGTTATTTTTTTCCCCGCTTCCCCACTTCTGCAACTATTTTAGATGGAGCTGGTCTCTGCTCATGTACTGGAATCTGTATGACAGATGATCTGAAGTCAAGGGGACTTCAGTGGTCCAAGTGCCAACAACAAGGGGCACTTGCTGGTTTGACATGGACTCGGCCTGGGTTCTCTGGACACTGGAGCCACTGACCTGATAAAGAGTATGAATCCAAGCAGGTGGAAGAGGCAGGATGATTTTAGAGCTACCCATGAAAGGAGAAGAATCTATATTTGGAAAAATGTGTTTCTGCGGAATCTGAGAGTAGATTGGAGTCCAGGGCAAGCCAGAACCACCCTCTTCTCCGCCTGCTGAGACTCTTGCAGAAAAGGAATTGACTTGGAGGTACAGAATATTGCCCTCAGACCAGAAGCTCAAATAAAGGGGAGTAGGCAATTAAGGAGAAGCCAAGATGGTAGAATTGGTTATCACAGCCTCGTGGCCAGAAGAGGTTTCTTGGCTGCCTGCTGATTCTCTGCTGGGCTAATGCCGGCTATAAAGTACAAGCCATACATTGGGACTGGCTGAAGACATTTTGTTTTTTCATAACTACTGTCATTGAACCAGGATCTATCTCACTGGCACAAGCAGATTGTTCCCACTGAGTACACACACTTTGCTATGGGGCAAGGTAAGACAGATCCTCTGAGGAACTTGGATTGATTTCACATTCTTAGATAGGCAGTTTTAGGAGCCTTGGGGCTAAGTGGAGAGGATTTGACTTTCCCTTCTGTTCACATAGGTTTCGAATGAAATTTGTAGAGTCCACATTCCCCCAAAGTAAACAAGGTTCAAGTGAGATTGCCCCGTATGACTCCAGCCCAACTGTTATTTATCCTGCTTGAGGGATCTAAATATTTATCTGCCCCATCACAGATCATAGAATCATATATAAGCAGCAAAAGACCGAAGCTCTGAAAATAAACACTGCAATTAGAGTCAGAGGGTTGCAAATAATACAACTGCTGCTGTGATGTCCTAGAATCTTTTGGGTACACCATGACAATGAGCCTAAAGGCATGGAACTGGCAGCCAGCAGGCTTGGGTTCTCCATTGTAGCCTGCTAGTAACTCTCTGAGCCTCTGGGTCTCTTTTGAAAAGTAAGAACATAGGAAAAGCATCTCAGGAGAAAAGTCATTTTTATAACTTGAAATGTGACAAAACTAACGGGGATATATGTCATTGTAAAACCCAAGTTCCTGGTTCCATTCGTTCTGTGACAGTGTAAAAATACAAAGTTTTTTCTTCAAGATAGGAAATCAAAACTTACCATTATTAAGGCTAATTCCTTTGCCTCCCACATTTTATTAAAAATGTTCCAGTGATTAAAAAGTTTGGTCCATTAGGGGTTCTCTACAAAGGTTCGAATCACCCCGTTGGGTGCTTTCTAGCAATCTGTGGGGGTGCTTTTTGGATGTCACAGTGATTGGGGGTGGGATGCTAGTGGCATTTGCTGGGCAGGGGCAGAGCTGCTAAACGTCCTGTGATGCTCTGGACAGTGTTGCAAAGCAAGGAATTGTTCCATGTCCTGTATGACTTTCAAATGTCTTGCCAGATATTCTAAGAGTACACATCTGTTTTACATATAAACATATAGTATTTTTGACATGTTTTAAAATGTACACTGACTTTTTCAGGAATACACCTACTGTTTAAATAGAGGTAAGATTGTACTTTGTTTTGTTCAGAACTGTAGCAAGAGTTATTAATGATTTCAGAAAAATCACACCACTAGTGGTGTTAGAGTCAGCAAAACAATACAATTATCTCAGTCTGCAATGTAGCTGTCACATTCACAGTGATTCTATATGGGGCATGAATCTGCTTTGTCCTTCAGAGTGGTTATACAGAGCATTTACATTTTGAAATGCATATTATTTTGTTATAAGTTCTTTTTTTTTAATTTCTCCTTTGTTACAGTATGACACTAATAGTAACTTTTTAAAATATGGGTATAGATAGGCTATATTATCTATGGATTTTATATCATATTGGTAGAAAGAGTATAATAAAATGTTTATTCTATGAAGTAAATGGATCTGATTGGATTGAAAACTGCTGAACCAGAGGATCCTAAGGTCCCTTTTAGCTTTAAAATTCTGTGAGTCTGTGACATTATTAGTTTTACACGTTCATTTTTATGGGTGAATTAACTGAGGCCCTTTGATACTTTCATGCATTCCATTGCGTTCAACAAATATTTATTGGATATCTCCTAGTGGCCTGGGTACAGTAGCTGGGTGCTATGGACAAAAAAATTTTTAATGACAGAAGTATGATCCCTGTCTTCAAGGAGTCCTCAGTCTAGCAACCAAGATGAAATATATATCAATAAATAAAATAACAAGGAGAAGGTCCCATAGCTGATTAGTAGCTCAGCATATCTGTCATCAGCCAGAGCTCTTTGAGGTCCAGTGTAGGGCCTTTCCTGGTGCTCCAGGGGCCAGAGGGAGGGGCCTGGTATCCTAAAGTGAGAAATGTTTCTGACTGTGATCATCAACAGAAGGAAATGATACCACCAGCCAAGAGAGCGTGAATAGCTAGTTAGTGCCCCATCAGTATCACTGCTCACTCACGTGAAGAGTGAGAATCAGTCATGGCAACCTGTGCTGTTGAAGAAGGCAACAGTGAGAGGAAAAAGAGCAGAAAGCTAATTCTAGAGCACTATTGTCCAATAGAATACAATGCAAGCCACAAAAGTGAGCCACATACGTAATTTAAAATTTCCTAGTAGCCACATTTTTTAAAAGTAAAAGTAATACATAAAACCAACTTGAATAATATTTTATTTCACCAAAATATCCAAAGAAATTTGGGTGGATACTATAGTTATCCTCATTTTCCATAAAAGAAAACAGAAGCACAAGGGGTTAGTAACTTGCTCAAGGTCACAGTAGCTAGCATCATTCCATATTTATGGTTGGCTTCAGGATTTTCTTTCTTGACAGCAACCTGCCTGCCCCTTCTTATTCATCCTTTTTTTCCTCTATCTTTTTCATGACATTTTCTTCTCCCCACTCCTACCCCATGCCCCACCACAAACATAATCCATGTGAGGAACAAGTTGGAGGCTCCTAATCCACTACTTGCGGCACTCAGAGATGATTCACTTCTAAACTGGTTTTCTATTTGGTAGCTCAGATGCCTTTTTTTTTAAAGGAGGTACCAGGGATTGAATCCAGGACCTCGTACATGGGAAGCAGGTGCTCAACCACTAAGCTACATCTGCTCCCCAATGAGAGTTGTTTTTTTGTTGTTGTTGTTTGTTTTGCTTTTAGGAGGTACAGGGGATCAATCCTGGGACCTCATAGGTGGGAAGCAGGCACTCAACTGCTTGAGCTACATCCACTCCCCATGTGCCTTCTTCAGGAACTCCATGCAGCCAAATGGGCATCCAGCTGCTGTCCCCTCCTAGGGACCCAGATCAGGCAATTGCTGCTGTGGCTGCAAACTTTCATTGGAAGGAAAGCTGGTTCCTAAAACCAGAAAGGGGCTCATGGATGGGTGGTGCCTTGCCAGGGTTCCTGCACTCCAGGTTCTGGTCCTCAGCTTTGCAGACCTAGGGACTCCCAGACCCCTTTTGTCAGTGCACCCAGAGTGGAGTAGACTGGAATAGGGGATGGGAGAAACGCCCCTGTTCAGGATAACCAATTTTATAAGAAGCTGGTATATAAACCAGAACATCTGTTTATTAGTGTGTGGAAAGAAAAATTCCTACTTAGAGGACAAGAATATTTACACGTGCAGGTCAGCATATTTTTCTCCCTGCAGAAAACCTGAGTGAGGATCAAGGCTATTATCAGGTTGCTTAATGCACCTGAAATCAGGACTAGGGGAGTAGTTAGGTAGACTTATCATTGAAAATTAAGTATTTCTATTTGAAACAACATGACGCAAAAGGGCATCTAGTGAGAAAAGCAAGCCTCCCTCCTGTGCCTTCTCCCAGCTCCCTCGTCCCTTCCTCAGAGGCAGCCCTTATTACCAATTTCTGAGGTCTCTATTTCCTGGGCAGGGAAGTACCTGCCATGCAGGCCAGATGACTTTTGTCTTCCGGTTAGGCTCCCTACCTGGACCAGTCTTTTCTCGACACGTTGGTGGGCAGGTGGTAGGGAAAAACATAGCAGTGAGAACGATAGAGGCCAGTGTGGCAGGAGAGCCGCACAAAGGGGTTGCTGAGTTGAAAGATCTGTACTTTGCAGAGGAAAGGGTGTGCAGTGGGGAGGCGAGCCAAGAGCTGCCCAGTGACAGGGGAAAGGAGCATTGTCGGACTCCTGGGAAGGGGCAGACACTGGGTATTGTCTGGCCCCTCCCAGCCTTGGGGAACAGGACAGGAAGGAAAACTGCAGGGAGAAAGGTGGGAGTGGAGCTCTGCCTCCCTGCCTTGAAGGAGGCAGCAGCCCTGCCCCAGAGGAATACCCAAGGTACCAAAGAGACAGTGCAGGACCAAAAATGTTGTGAGAGTCAGGCCGGCCTCAGAGCAGCCATGTCATAAGGCAGGGCTGGTCATACGCGGCACAGCCAAGTGTGGTGCCTTCCAGCTTCGACGCCATCATCTGGAGACAGTGCTGGCAAAGATCTGCAGCAAGAAGGAACAATTAGCCATTCATGATGTTGACATTTCTGGCCACAAGGCCTGTATTTTACAAAATAAGGCCTTTTCCCTTAATTAGGGTTGTGACAGATAAAAGTATACTCCCAGACAGACTCACGTTGTCCGTGTGGGCAGGCCCAGTATCGCCGCTTGGCCTGGCCCTGTCCGTATGTGAGGGCTCGCTCTGTGTGCGCACTCTTGGCAGCTTTGTGAAGGATTCCGAAGAAATAATCACAGGGCCTGGTTCCTGCCTCCATCCGGAAGAGAAGACTCATTCATATACATGGTCCGAGCTGGCAAACTTTGGTGATTCAGAAAATAAAGCTAATGAGGGGTCTAGAAACCAGTTCATGTGAGGAAAACAGTTTAAGAAAAAAGGGGCATTCAGTGTAGAAGAGGGGGGACCGAAAGGAGTCATGAACATCCTCTCAGATGTTTGAAGAAGCAGTAGAGCAGCATGTGGTGGTAAAGCATGACTTGGAGCCACATTACCTGGGTTCCAATTCTGGCTAAGGTACTTGTTACCTGTGTGACTTTGGGCACGTTATTTAACCTCTCTGTGCCGTGGTGTCCTCGTTTAAGAAAGTAAGGCTGACGCAGATAATTGTCTTGCAGGGCGCTTGTGTGAATCGAGCAAGTTAGCACCTGGTAAGCACACAGAACAGTTCCTAATAATTTCTTGTTACGCGTAAGAAGGCAGGGAACAGACGCTGTGTTGCACCAGATAACCAAAGTAGGAGCAATGGTGGAAAGTGTATTTCAATATATAGTTTAACTTCTTTAATGTTAGAGCTTCCCAACAGAGTTACTTAAAGGGGATTTTGAAAAGTAATGATCAAAGAAAACTCTAGAGTTTCAATGGATTTATTCTCCAACCCAGACCCATTTGTGTTTTGCATGTTTAATTACCTACTTGGCATCTTCATGTAGAGATCTCCCAGGCATCTCACAGTTAACATGTTCAAAATTCCCTGTGGATCCCACTTCTGCCGGCTCCTCCTTCAATCTTCTCCCTTTTAATACCAGCAGTAGCAATACCAGCCACCCAGTTGTTCAAGACATCTCCCTTGACCTTGCCCCTATATTTAATCATTCACCAACAGATGTCCCTTCTACCTCCTAAATATCTTTGGAGTCCATCTATTTTTCTCCATAGTCACTATTTCCATCCTAGTTCAAGGAGCCAGCTTTCTCCTTCAGTAGCTTTCTAACTGGACTCCCTGTTCCACTCTTGCCCCAAGACCTAGAGAGCCTGTAGGGCACCTTGGTGTAAATTAGAAAAGTACCTCCTCCTCTGGAGAGCTGCAGCTCTGGGCAGGGCCTATGCCTTCAAGAGCAGACATGGGCCAGATTTCAGCCCTCACTTGCCCACTTGGCTGGCGCCGTTGTGCTTTGTACACCTGCGCAACTATATGCAGTGGCCCTTCTTTCCAGTTCATTCTTCAAACAGCAGTTGGAGCGATTTTCTTAAAATGTAAATTGGATCATGGAACACTTCTCTCCAATATCACCTCCCATCCCCTGGCTTCCAAGGCTTCCTATTGCACTGGAAATCAAATCCAAGCTCTATCCTGTTGTCTACAGTCCTGCACTGTGCCTTGTCTGATTTCGTTATCAAATAGTGGTTGATCATGTAGGAAATTTTATTGTTAAAAACTAGCTCTGGGATAGATCATGGAATGTTAGCTCTTCAAGAGAGCTTAGAGACACTTCTAGTGCAGAGGACACGGTCTGAATGCTTAAGGTCTGTAGCCAGCCTGTAGACACATTTTGTTTGGCCCAGTAAAAAAATTTTTATATTAGTCAACAATATTTAAAATCAAGAGATTTCACCTAAAATTGAGATTTGTGGCCTCTTCTCAAAGATTAGAGGATGTGGCTAAGTTGGGCCCACCATCTCTGAGGGAGAAACAGGCAGCTGGTGCTAAGTAGCAGCTGTGCCCTTAGATGGGGCATACCTGCTTCAGCTTTCCCTATTCCCCGTCACTGTCACTCCATGTTTTATGCTCTCTTATATTCCATACCAGGCTCATATAGTCAGTTGTTTTTACAACTCCTAAGCTAGTTCAACCCATTCATTTGAGAGGTGAGAAAGATGAGGCTAGAAAGGTAGACTGTCAGTCTCTGGGTCATGTGCTGGATCATGAACTATCTCATGGCTTCTGACTCTTGGGTCCAAGCTTGCTCTCTTCCGAATCACAGCTGCCTCTCAGTAGAAGACTAAAAGAAAACACACTGTATAACTTGACAGATTATTCTTTCTGCGTGACTGTTAGCCAATCTACCTGTTAGTTGTTCTGCTTATATGTGTGGCCACGTGAAAATTAGAACGTGTGGTCTGGAGGGCCAGCATAGTGTTCTTTTATCACTATCCTGCATGAGATTCTAGTCCAAATAAGAAAAGAAGTAAGGAAGATTGAAGATGACAAGGAAAATAAAATCCGGGCAGCTTTTGACAGGAGTAATGCCTCCTCCTTGTGATGCTACAGGAAGGTGGGGAGCCAGCTGCATTGCTGCCTTTTCAGGGATGTGGAAACCAAGACATAGACAGAGTTTTGAGACAGTGGCAGGAAAAGGACCATAGAGCAAATCTTTGGGCTCAGAGCCCTGTACCACACTGCCACTCCCTGAGAATTACTGTGGAAGGATCGATCATTGCAAAAAAGGAAATTTGCAATTTGCAATTTGCTTTGGCGAGCAATGGTTTTGACCAATCAAGAAGAACTGGAATGAAACACAGCTCCAAAACCTTGAGCCAGCTGGAAAAAGTCTCCCTGTAGTCTTTAGAGAAGGAGGCCACATCATGTCCTAGGTAAATTAGTCTTGACAACTACCAGAGTCTCCTGATACTACATCCTCTTTGTACCACAGTAAATCATGGCTGTAAAGCTGAGAGACAAGATTGCTCCAAGTTATGAGTGACTCTAGACCTCAACCTCCTGGCAGCTTCTTCTCCTGGCTCCTTCTTCATAAGCTATAGAAAGACAGACTGTTTATGAGGAGGAAGAAGGAGTGATGGGCCAGGTTCCCAGAGGGAAGCCATGGGAGGGAACTAGATGTTACATGCATTCACCTTTTGGACTTTGTCCCTGTTGAATTATTCTCTTTTCTGTTTCCCTTTGGAGTCTAGAAATGTTTAATGATACCTAAATGTACTTCCTTTATCTGTATTCAAGTGTATCTCAGAACTTCTGCATATGTTATCAGTCTCTTATGATTAAGCCAATGTAATTAGAATATTGTATCAGTAAGAGAAAAATTTCCATCTAGGCATAGATGTAGAAATCAAATTCTCTCTTTCCATCCTCTGAGTCATTGCTGAAAAATGGAAATCAGATTTATGATTTCATGGATTTTCATCTCCTTATCACAAGTAATGAACATGATGATTTATGCTAACAAAATATGCTCATTTAAGAATAAGCTTACATTATTGATTTTATTTCTAGAATCCCAGGAACCTTTATCTGTGGTTCTGTGGGGTGGGTCTGTCCCCCCCCACCCCCCGCCCGCATTGGGGCAGTAATTCAAATCATTTCCCCTTTACCCCTCACCCGAATGTTCATTCATTACAATGCCTCTTTGGTTCAGGCATTTATTTTATTCATTTGAAGTATGACTCCTTTGCTATTCTCATCTTTCTCTTACTTTGTCTTTTTAAAAGTGAGATCTTTTTCCTTGCCTGTGGTTCATGCAGAAGTGGAGACAATGATTTTGCTGAGAGTGCAGGAGTGCCTAGGAGTAGGTAATGGAGGTGGGGTGTGGAGTGGGGAATAGTCAGAGGAGAAAGAAGTAGGGCTGTTGGAATGGGGAAGTCTAAAGAGACTGTGCTATAAGGAGTTCCCATCATAAAAACCCATCTGCACAAGCCTGGGAAATTAGCAAATAGCAGAGAGTCCACAGTCAAAGCAGCTTGAGAGCAACTGCTCTCTGCAGGAAAAATGCTGAGTTGTAGAGAACACTGTGATCCAAACTGACAAAATAATGAAATAGATAGCATTTCCCCAGTGCAAGGAAATTTGTTGTTTACCATGTTCCAAAACACTGAATCCAGGTCGCTGTGTTGTGTTGTGTTTGTGTTTGTATCACCCTGCATTCATTTTTTTCCTGGGAGCTCTTCTTTGCCATCTGAGTTTCAGATCAGGCCGTATGGCGGCATCACTCTCACCTCCAGGTCACCGTTATGACACACGCTGGGCCTCATTTTCAGTGTCTCAGCATACTTTCAAATGCTTCCAGTAATTGATTGTGCAAAACACAAAACCAAAAGCAGATGGGACGTATGTAGATAAGCTGTTTTGGTTTTCATCCCTGTAATTTCCCAGGTTTGATAGCACTTCAATTTTCTAACCATAAAAGCTGCTTCCATGCACTTTGGAACACACACAAAAAGTGCTGCCAGTAAGTAGGCCAAGCGAATATTATATGAGGTTTTTTCTTTCAGTAGTTGTTTTGTTTTGTTTTGTTTCCTTTCTTTTTAAAAGAAGTGCCTTGCTGCTGGAGAAGGAAATTAAAAAAAAAAAAAAATCACTTTGAAGAGTGTATTTGTCAGAGTTCAGAGTGCTTATGGAACGATTGTCTTAACACTGAAGAATACTTTAAAACGACATATCATAACTGAAAGCACTCACTCTGGGAAGCCACAGAACTCGTTCACCAGACTTTTTGGTGATGGTCGTGGTGTCCGTAACCCCTGCGCAGCGGGAGGATGGCTCTTTTCTCCACTGAATGTGATTGACTGGAGACCGGCAGAAGGTAAAAGCTGCAAGGGGACAAAATGGGGCACGTCAATGGGGGGCCGTGAGAGTGCAGCACAGGAAGTGGCTCTTTGCAGCCACACTTCTTTTTGTTAATTAGATGCTTACAGTATCTTTTCAGCCAGGGAGTCAGTAAAGGAGTGCATGTACAAGGGGCTTGTTTTAAATCCATCATGAGCACGTGCTATTTTGGGTTCTTGGTAGTGCTATTTATTAAAGTGCACCTGACCACAAAATGGTCCTGCCAAGAGCTGGTGCCCCCAGGATCCTCAGGCTGTAAAATGAATTAAGGACATATTCTTCTCTCCAAGCGTTCTCTTTCTGCATTGGCTCCAAGCTCGGCTGTGTAGTAGGTATCTCTGTGTATCTATACAGTTTTGGGAGTTATACTTGAACCAGTGTGAAATGACTGCCCAGTTGTCCTAACCGCCTCCCCATACCCCAAGGTGTGGACACTGGTCTAACCAGGCAGTGTACTAAGTGCTGAGCAATATTGCATGTATCAGAACACCCCAAAGCCCTATCGCAAAGGAGCTCATATCCCAGTGTGAAAAAAATGAGTCATAAACAAATAATATTTTTTAAAATATGGTTTTTCAATCTGATAAGAATAATAAAGGAAACTTGAGGTAACTGGGACCAGGTGAAATTACTTTAAATCAGGGAGCCGTGAAAGTCTTCTTTGAGAGAATGACATTTGGATTGGGACCAAAAGGATGAGAAGGAGCCAGACATGGGTAAAGTCAGGGGAAGGACATTCCTGGTAAAGGGAGCAGCAGAGCAGATGCTCTGAAGTTTGAAAAATTTAGTGTATTGGAGGAACAGAAAGAAAGCAATTGTGGCTGGGGCATAGAGAAGGGCTTGGGGAGGAGGGCAGGTATAGGATGAAGTCAGGAAGGTAGACAGGAGCCAGCAGGTAGAGGGCCTGGGCTGCAGAGGCCCTGAGTCAAAGTTATCCTTCAGACTAGTTACCTTCTTTCACTTCATTTTATCTTTCTGCAAAGCTGATTCATATGTCCTGCGCTCAGAGACACTTTCAGAAATCGTATAACATTTTTTATTTGTCACAAAGCATAGGAGATTCAGTTACTATATGTTGCTTTTAAAAGTACCACACCAATTGCTATTGATGCAGTTAAATTTCTAAGACAGATTAACTGACAAGTGTGGAATGAGCATTACTGGGCTCTGAGGGGTTAAATCTGGGTTCAGATTGAACCAGATGCAAGTTAGAATGGAGGCTCTTCTTGTACCTAGTATCTACTGGTTTTATTTGTTCTAGGTAAATATCTGGCAATTCTCTTCCTTAAAGTCTATGGATGAAATGTCCCAAACTATAATATCTCACTCCTGAAAATGCTGCAAATATGGTACAGTTTATAGAAATTAGACCTTTACTAATGAAGGCGAGCTCATGAGTGCATGTTAGGCAGAGAGGAATTTTATTGTGAGTCTAGCTCAATACTCTTGCACATTCAAAGCCCTTGCATGGGAGGCTTTGGGTGGTAGCCCAATGATGGAGTTCCCTCTGCTACTAACAAGCACAAATGTCTTGGGAGCCCATTTTACACAGAAAGTATACATACTTCTGAAGTTCAAGTATTTTGTTTTTCTGTCTGGTGATACAGAATGTGACACCCAAGGCCACTTCCACAGCAATCCAGTAGATGAGGAAATATGCCTTATCTTTCTTTTCCTTGCCTATTCTGACCCTTTTCTATAGGTTATATAGTAACATCCAGATCAATAGATACCCTATCTTCCCTTGCCTTTGTCAGCAAAATCTCCCTTTTAGATTTTACTCAACAATCTCAGAGTCAGAAGGAAGTTCTTTGAGGGAGAAAAACTAGGTTATAACATGATCGCCAGGGTTCAATTCAACAAGAAATTAGAATGAACTAAACACTTACGATTGGAGAGGAAATAAAGCTGATTCAGATCCTGGCCCAACTTTGAATCAAGAAGCTCATAATCTAGAAGGGGGCATAGAATTGGTATGCAATTAAGAGCCAAAAGAGCAGTAAAATATCATCCATTGATTTAGAACTTTATGGTTTTCAAAGGGCTTTCTCATCTACTATGTGAAATGTACATCAGTTATGGAAGGAAGGAAGGGGAGATGAGGGAATTGGGATTCAGAGAAGCAGGGCCAGCAACTCCAGGGAGCTCCATTCACATAGTATTCTGTGTTTATGGCACCCCTACCCCTAGCAAAACTGCAAAGCAAAAGCAAAAGGAGGCTAATGCAAAAGGAGGCTAAAGGAGGTCATGTGGCTATAGGTGATAGGATTTCTCAGAAAGATTCTTACCACCACCCACTGTGGTACCTGGCCCATATCAGATTGTGATACTATCACATTTTCATTTATCTCTTCAAGCAACCTCAGGCGGTATTTCAATACTGCTACTCAAGTCTATTTGTAGGAAACATGGAGATCTTTCTTTTGCATTTTTACAGGTTGGAAAATAATGCCACCTTTAGCTGGAGACTTAGACCGGCAAGGAAAGAGTTATCTGGAAGCGCAGAGACTCTGGAGCCAGACAGACTTGGGTTGAAAACCAGACTCTGCCACTTATTAGGCTGAGTGATTTGGGGCAAGTCATTCAACTTCTCCTAATAGTCATGACCCTTTATAAAAAGAATATGGTAATACCTATCTCATGGTGAGGGTTTGGGAATTTTTTTTAAAAAGTGTTTCCTTTATCTTCCCTTTTCCTTGTTTTAAAATGATATTCAGAGAGAATACATGCTAGCACTTTCTAAAACCAGAAAGGGCTGTGTTGTTAGGAACTATATCAGCTTGGAGCATTTGTCATGTAAGTCCTACAGTGAGAAGGAAATGATTTATCTGGATTCTCTCCTCTACTATCCACCCAGCATCTACAAAGGAAAATAGAGGGGCTGGTTAAGCCTAGGGTAAGGAATAATGGTGGCTGGCCATGAGGACCTATTCTGTGCAGCCCCTTTCCATCTGCTTCCTGGTAGAATAAAGAGCCTTTGGCACCAAGGAAGGGAATCAGGATGTCCAGCACGTCTGTCCCTAACTTCTCATATCCTTCACTATCATAGGCCCTGCTCATAGAGGAAGGTATGTATATCAGGAACTCTCCCCCACCTCCCATTTTCCCAGTTGTGCTGTTTTTCCCATTAATAAAGGTACAGTTCCTTGTAAATGAAGAAAAAGCAAGGCAAATCATCTCCTGAATTTAACAAGTATTTATAGAGCTCCATGCTTTACTTTATGCTTCTGCCTATAAAGTACATGAATGGAAGGCCTAAACCGTCTTCAGGAAAATAGGAAAACCAGGAACTTATTAACATGCTTGACACCTGAAGCCAGAGATATTCTCTGTAACTGAGGTCCATCTGTTGCACAGGTTTTTAAAAAATGTTTTATTTGAAATACTTTCAAACTTATAGGACAGTTACAAAAATAATACAGTCCCCATACAAAGAGCTCCAACATGCCCCTATCCCCCCACATACGGAGATCCACCAAATTAAATATTTTGCTACATTTTCTTGCACAGATTTTAATTCAGATATTCCTCCTTCTCAAGCCAAAGCTGAAAGAACAGCCAATTTTGTGGAAAGATCTTTTTAATAAGAAACGAATAAACCTATCAGTGCTAAATAAAATAGACCACTGTGAAACTTGGGTTAAATCCCATAGGGAAGAGTATGTGCGATTAACTGCATTATATAACAAAACCGCCTTTAGTAGCTGGCAGTATTCTTTTTGTTGTTCCAAGGGAGAAACAGCCAAGGCTGAAGCCAAAGCACATGATATTATTTTAAAGTGCTGCAGGAATTTTTCCTCTGAGAGATGTCAGGAGTCAGAATTTTACTTTGATTTATAGTTGTTTTAAATGTTTTACACTTTTTACATTTTCAAAGCTACACCCTCTGCTTCCAGCGGCCTAGGGGTGTGTTTCTGTTGCTTTGAAATATAATTTTCAAATGGGAAGTTTTAAATTTATGCAAAAAGGAGATATTACAGTGCAGGGTGTTTGAGTGATTTTGAATGCAAAAGCACTGCTGGAGTCTTTTTTTCAGCTACTTGTGATAGCCCGACAGAGGAGGATTTTCAAGGGGCAGCGCATTCACTCAGCAAACACCACTAGACTTGATACCTTCCCGGATCTCTCAGACCTCAGGTACAATCAGGTACAGCTGACAAGAAGACGTTTAGATTGAATCATCTGAAACTGCCATTGTTTAGATCAGAAGTAGTAGAATATCAGCAATTTTTGGATGGCTCAACCTAATGATTGGATGAAAACTATACAGTGATAAAGGCTGTGATGGGGCCAGCATGCTGTGCTATGGGAGAGTGGGAGGAAGAGGACCCGATGCAGTGAAGCTGGGTTGGGGACGAGACGGGGACGGCACAGCTGAGTGATTTTAAAATCAGCTTTACTGAGATATACTTAACATAACAAAAATGCACATAGTCTAGGTGTACAATTTGATAAGTTTTGACACATGTATACTCCCATGAAACTATCACCACAATCAAGATAATGAACATATCTATCATCCCAAAAGTTTCCTCATGCCCCTTTGTAATTCCTTCCTCCCACCACTCCCATCCCCAGACAAGCACTGATCTGCTTTCTGTCAGCATACATTAGTTGGATTTCCTAGAGTTTTAAAGAAATGGAATCATACAGTGTGTACTCTTATTTGTCTGATTTCTTTCACTCAACATAATTATTTTTAGATTCATCTATGTTGAAGTTCATTCTTTATTACAGTATTACATTGCATGGATACGCCACAGTTTGTTTACCCATTCACCTGTTGAGGGCCATTTGGGTTGTTGGCTATTACAATTAAACCTGCTGTGAACATTTGTGTACAAGTCTTTGTTTGGACCTATGCTTTCTTTTTGCACAAGGAGTGGAATGGCTGGATTGTATGGTTTAACTTTTTAGGAGACTGTCACTCTATTTTCCAAAAGCAGTCCCGTTTTACATTCCCACCAGCAATATATGAGAGTTCTAGTTCCTCCATATCCTCACCAATGTTGTATATCAGTCTTCTTAATTTTAAGCATTCTAATAGGTGTATAGTGGTATTTCGTGGTTTTAATTACATTTCCATAATGACTAACGATGTTGGGAATATTTTCATGTGCTTTTATGCCAACCATATATCTTCTTGGATGAAGTGTCTGTTCAAATCTTTGCCTGTTAAAATTTTTTTTTAACTTTTTATTTTGAAATAATTTCAAACTTACGGGACAGTTGAAAAAATAATATAAAATCTATGCAGAGAACTCTAATTTATCCCCTACCCAGATACCTAGATTTACCAACTTTTAACATTTTGCCACATCTGTTATAACATTCTATCTTTTGATTTATCTACCTACCTATCTATTATCTATCACCTATTTGTCAATCTATTCTAAACATTTGAGAATAGGTTGCAACATGCTCCTTGAACACTTAATACATCCATGTGTATTTCCTAAGAACAAGGATATTCACTTATGGAACTTTATTAAGTACAGTTTTCTAATTCAATAAATTGAACACTGATATCAAACATACAATATATATTGCAATTTTGTCAATTGTACCAAAAATGTCCTTTTTTCTTTGACATTTTCTCCTTCATTTTTAGATCCAGTCTAAGATTATGTATTGTATTTAATTGTCATTGTCTCTTTAATTTCCTTTTTTTAAATTGTGAAAACATATATACAACATAAAATTTCCTCTCTCAACCACTCCCAAACATACAATTCAGTGGGATTAATTACATTCCCAATGTTCTGCTACCCTTACTACCTCCTATTATCAAAACTTTTCCATCACCCCAAACAGAATCCCTATAC
>JAQZBX010069179.1:0-15620 GCA_029593785.1 Cabassous unicinctus | reverse complement strand
TTAAAGGTATTTAGATTACATAAATGTTACATAAAAATATAGGGGATTCCCATATGCCCCACTTCCTACACCTCCCACATTTTCCCACATTAACAACATCTTTCATTACTGTGGTCCATTCGTTACAATTGATGAAAACATTTTAGAGCATTGCCACTAAGCATGGATTATAGTTTATATTGTAGTTTACACTCTGTACCGCACAATTTTGTAGATTATGGCAAGATATGTAATGGCCTGTATCTGTCATTCAGGAAAATTCCCAAGTCCCCAAAATGCCCCATATTTCACCTGTATTTCCCTTTCTCTGCCCTCAGAACCTCTAATGGCCATTGCCTCCACATGAATGATATAGTTTCTTCCATTGCTAGAATCACAATAAGTCTATAGTAGAATACCAGTAAGTCTACTTTAGTCCATAGTTCATTCCCCAATCCTGAGGATTCTGGGATGGTGTTGCCCACTCCCCCTCTAATTGAGAGGAGGCTTTGATCCCATGGGGCATATGGATGGAACTCTCTTGCTTGCAGTTGTAGACTCTCTCAGTTGTGGTCATTGTCCATCATCATCTCCTTGTTAGTTGTCCTGGGTGAGTCCAATGAATTGGAGAGTAGGTATTGCAACTCCGTTGAATTTCAGGGCCCAGCTGGCACATGGACAGCCCAGAGATTAAAGTCTCTTAGATTTATACCTGCCAATTCCAGCATCAACTATAGGTTAGAATAAAAGGGACAGAAGAGGCATGTGTAGAGAAGTCACATCTGAGTCCAACTCTGTCACACTCGGGAGCACAAACTCCAAAGTAGGGCTACTGGCAAGGCACCAAACTCCAGAGCTATCTGCCATGACCATAGGTCCTGGCTGTCTCCAGAGTCCTCAGGATCCCCACTGTTTAGGGTAGTATCTACCTTGGCCATCTATGAGATCCTGCTGAGACATGCATAAGTGTTACATCTCTGATGACCTCCCAACTGACTTTGAAGTCTCTTAGCCATATACACTCATTTGTCTTCACCTTTCCCCCCTTTTATTCAAGCTCTTTTTGCAGTTCTATCACCAGCTGGTGCTTGGTAGTAATGCCTCAGTGCCAGGGAGGTTCATCCCCAGGAGTCATGTCCCATGCTGGGGGGAAGGTTATGCATTTATATGCTGAGTTTGGCTTAGAGAGAGGCCACATTTGAGCAACAAGGAGGCTCTCGGGAGGCACTCTCCAACACTAGGCTAAGTTGCAAATTCAAGAGCAAAAGGCTCGCAAGCATAGTTGTCAACATCAAGGGCCCATCAATGGACCATCCTTCTTCACTAGTCAATGCCCCTGCACTTGGGGAATTGTTGCTGTTCCATTAGAGAATGTGGCAGAGCTCCCCAGGGTGGGAATACAATAATCTTTCAGTTGTTGTGTGAATCTCCACCCACTGTGGCAATGCTCCATGAACATTTGAACATATTTATATACCTTATATATATGCCCAGGTGAACTTCCTCCCACATATCCCCCATTACTGACACCCCACCCCATTGATCCTCCCCTGCCATAGTTGTAACCCTTCTGTGATCCAAAACCTCTTCAAAAATGAAGCCAAGAATATTGCCAAATTTGATTAATAGGAAAATGAAATAATAATGATAGGTTTAAACATAAGAAATAAAATACATAATAATTTAGAGAAAGTAAAACTAAAATAAAGTAAAAAAAGATTGGGGTATTAAAAATGAAAAACATTAAAAAAATAAAATAAAATATTTTTTTGACGTTTTTCCTTTCATCATTGTAATATCAGTTGTCCTGTATGTACAGTGACATTTTCTTCCATTTCTTCCCCAGTGTCTTACTTTTTAAAAATATTGTCTTCAAAGAAGTTTTAGGTCACAGTAAGGCTGCATACAGAATATAGGGGCTCCCATATACTCAACATCCTCCCCCGCTTTCCCCCTTCCCTATTAATAATCTTTTTACACGTGGATGGTACATTTGTTACAACTGATGTATAAATATTGAAACATAGCTACCAACCATGGTCAATGGTTTACATTGTGGTTTACATTTTAGACCATACACTTTTATGATTTTTTGATGAAATTTAACATGGCCTGTATCCATCATTGCATGATCATGCAGAATACTTCCATTGTCCACAAATACCCCCTCTTCAATCTCTTCTATTCCTCCCTCCCCCTCCCCTCAGGGCCCACGAGACCACCAGGCTTCACTCCTTGAAGGACAAGATTCTTAGACACTTGCAACAACTCTGAGGGCTGAACACATTAGTCTGTCCCCCCCTATTAGGAACTGCCCATGCTCTCAAGAGACACCCCGCCCCCTGTTTGAGAACATATTGGGCCTCCCCAACATGAGAGTCCCACTCCCTCCCACTCATTATGTGGGTCTCCCCGCCACTGATACAGCACACTATGCACATTCTTGAGAAGACTTTCCCAGGTGTGCTCTTCCCAAATGCCCCCCCCCCATTCAACACCCTAAACCAGTAACACTTCCTTGTCATATTCCCAATAGAGTTTTCTCAACATTGTAGTTTCACCCAAGTACCCACCTATCCCCAGTGTTCACCTATTCCCTCCCCTAACCCTCCTCCCAGTTCCTTGGACCATCCAACCCATACTCCCTATCCTACCCCCTGTCAAGCTTGCACAGCCCAACCCAATAATATCCCTACACCCCTGTCATATCTCTTTACTGCACAACTACTCACTTCCACCTTATCACAGATTTTGTCTGTATGGGCGTTGGCTCACAACCTTCTTCTCCCTTCCTATTTCCTGTAAACCTATCTTCCAGACTCTAGCTCTCTGAGTTGGCTCAATTTGCTTTATTCATATCAGAGAGGTCATGTAATATTTGTCCTTCAATGCCTGGCTTGCTTCACTCAACATAAGGTCCTCAAGATTCATACATGTTATCCCATGTGTTAGCACTGTATTCCTTCTTACAGCTGAGTAATAGTCCATTGTATGTATATACCACATTTTGTTTATCCATTCATCTGTTGATGGGCATTCATGTTGATTCCAACTTTTGGCTATAGAGAATAATGCAGCTATGAACATTGGTGTACATATATCTGTTTGTGTCCTTGCTTTCAGTTCTTCTGGGTATATACCCAGCAGTGGAATTGCTGGGTCATATGGCAGATCTATATTTAGTTTTTTGAGGAACTGCCAAACTGTCCTCCACAATGGCTGGATGATTCTACATTCCCACCAGCAGTGGGTGAGGGTTCCCATTTATCACATCCTTTCCAACACTTGTAGTCCTCTGTTTTTTTAATGGGTGTAAGATGGTATCTCATTGTAGTTTTGATTTGCATTTCCCTAATAGCTAGTGATGTTGAGCATCTTTTCATGTGCTTTTTAGCCATTTGTATTTCTTCTTTGGAGAAGTGTCTGTTCAAATAGCTTGCCCATTTTTTAAATGGGTTGTTTGTCTTTTTATTTTCAAGATATAGGGTTTCTTTATATATGCTGGATATTAGGCTCCTATCAGATATATGGTTACCAAATATTTTCTCCCATTGGGTAGACTGGCTTTTTACTTTCTTGACAAACTTCTTTGAGGTGCAAAAGGTTTTAATTTTGAGGAGGTCCCATTTATCTATTTTTTCTTTTGCTGCTTGTGCTTTGGGTATGAAGTTCATGAAGCCCTTTCTTATTACAAGGTCCTGTAGATGCTTCCCTACATTATCTTCCAAGGTCTTTATGGTCTTGGCTCTTATATTTAGATCTCTGATCCATCCAAGATGCAGATTTATGCCTTCCTACTTAGCTTTGATAACCATGGCTTCTAGATCTAATAATAAGAATAGCCACCAGGTACCAAGCCAAAGATTTAATACTACATACATCATTTAATCCTTGCACCAGTCTTACCGTGATATCATCATTATTGCTTCTTTTTACAAATGAAGAAACTGAGACTCTGAGAGGTTGTTAAGGCTGCTGTATTCAGTTGCTTGTGTGGTTAATGCAAATAGTGCCCCCTGGAGTTGTGCAGTGCATAAAAGTAATAAAAACAGCAAGCAAAGCTTACTTGTTATTTACAACATGCCAGACACAGTTGTATACATTCATTCTTTTCATCCTCACAATCGCCCCATGTAAAATCTCAAGAACATACATGGAGGCTCTAAGCTAAGTAATTTGTCTAGGGTCACATAGCAAATAAATGATGGCACTTTCTAGAGTCCCTGCCACAACACCCTGTGCATTTCCTACAAAACCCTTTTTATAATTGTAGTTAAGTCTCTTCCCAGCTATATGTAAGTTTCTTGATGGCAGAATAGCTGTTCTTGTGTCCCCACGACCTGTGGGAACACCTGGCTCATAATAGGTGCTAAACAGATGTTGATTGAAAAATGAATGAATAAATGAATGAATGAAGAGGCCATGTAAGACAGGTAACCCAGAAGAGTTTTAGTAGCAAAAAATTGTCCATTATTTCTTGCCAAATGATCGTTGCAGGCTTCCAGGGAGGTGCCAGCCTATGAAACTAAAAGTCCTCCCAGAGCACAAGCACTTAGGTTAGAGGGGACAGACTTCCTAAAGCACCCTAAAGTTCCTTGGCCCCACACAACATCTGGCCAAATAGGCATTTGTTCCTCAGGTAAACTAAGGCAACCCAGCCCAAGGTCCAAAGTGGCCCCTGGCCACCCGGCCTCGGGGTCGACGCTGATGTTGAAATGGCTGGGTGTGGACCCAGATCAAGCCCATCTGCTCTGGCCCTCTTCTCTTCCCTGTCTCTGGCTGAAGACACAATTATCCCAGATCGGGACTTAATTCTCCTGAGAACCAAGGAGTATGTGTGCTTGACAGGGCACCATGGCACCCTAGGGCCCTAGAGGCGTCCTTGGGCAGATCTAGAACATTCAGAAATGCTGCCACCTTGTGGCGCCTTCAGGCTGGAGCACAGCGCTCTGGGGCCCTACTCAAACAAACCTGGAAGGTTTCCCCTAAGTACTCATTTCCCTGTTTTCTCATCTTCTCCCATCAGGATATCCCTCTCTCCATCCTAGAGCAATGGCAAATCCCTGTGTAGATATCATTTGAGAATTTGGAATTTTTCTTTTTGAAAAGAGCACGATTGGGCACTCACTTATTAATTCTCAGGCATTCTTAGGAGAGAGCACTTCCTTGAGAGTCTGCCGGTAGAGTCTGCAGTGGGTCAGGCACCCACTTACTGGGCCCAGCTCAGAGCGCACGCGTGGAGGCTGGCCATGTCAGTGCACCTGTGCTCACCAGAGCCGCCTCTCCATGAGGCCACCTTGCTGCTTGTTCAGGAGCTCAGTGATGGGCATGGGCTTCCCCCTCAGCCTCTGAAAGCCCAATCCCAGCAGAAAGGGCTTCTGGATCAGGGATCCCAGCAAACCCCAAGGGCCTTAAGGGGGAAAAGCCATTTGCCAATTCTGAGGTTGAGGAAACAGGATTTCTGCCACTTTTCACCCCTCCCTTAATCCTGTGGATTTGGGGACACCTGACACGAGGGTCTCAAGTAAAATAAATAAATAAAGCCTCGACTAGGTGTTTTGAGGTCGATTCCTAGAAGGGCCTGTCACCTGCACAGCAGACCCTGGTTCTGCCCAGGTTGGATTAGCGGCTTCAGGGCCAGCCTCGGGCAAAATTGTCAAGGGGGAAATAATTCTTTGGCTCCTCCCAGCTCCCCTAGAAATCGTCAGATCAGTAGAGAACAAGTCCCTGGGGGAAGGGCATGGGGCTCAGGATAGGTAAGGTTTTGATAGAGAAGAGAACCAGGTATAGAGCCTAGGGAGTTACTAAAAAAGCCAATAGGAGCTGGTGGAGCCGGCTGAGCACTGAGGTGAGCTGTGGCCAGTTAGAATCGAAGGGTGGAAAGGGGCCCTCAACCCGAGCCCTCCCGGCTGGGGCAAGAAGCAGCAGAGTGTGGTTATTATACACTTAGACCTTCAGGCCAAGTTCAAATCCCTTCTCCACCACTTGGCAGCTTTGTGGCCATAAAGAAGTTACTTAACCTCTCTGTGCCTCTGTATCCTCAAATGGGGGAAATAAGAGATATTTATAAAATATTTAGAATAGTGTCTGGTGCACTGTAATTTTTAAATAATTAGACAAAAAGTCTTGCATAATTGATTAATTAAGCGAGTCCACACCCATTCTATTCAGCACCCTGGCACTACGCCGCAGAGACAAGGGCCAATCCCAACATACACAGGATGCTGCGGGAGCACCTGGAGGCGCAGGTTACCACTTCCTCACTGAAGTTGTTGCAGCTGGCACCTAAATTAGCCAGAAACATTAAGGGCAGAGAGGAAAAGCTTGTCCCAGCCCTCCCTGACCCAGGCATCGACACAATCAAATTCAGCCTCCATACCCACAGGCTGTTAATAAAGGAAACAGGCAAAAACAAGCAGCGTCCACCCTGGTTTCTAAGGCAGGATGGGCTTAGTCTTGGGTTCACTCTCAGGAGGGTTAGAGTGGATGCCATATTATTGACCTCTCCTAGGCCATGGCTTCGATGCCTGCTGGTCCCCCTTTGCTCCAAAGGGGGAAGCCAAAGGCCACAGCCAGCTCCTGGCACGTCACACAAACATGCAGATTCTGGAGCCCAGAATGTACTTGTCACTTTTGCTTTCCACTCACAGCAACTTTTGCTTTCCAACTCAAAAGCACCATTCATGCTTCCCCTCTTTTCCTCATCTCCCAAGATAAAGGCACAGCAAATGGGACTTTCAGGAATACAGTCAATGGGGATGAGGGAAGGCTCTGTAGAGGAGGTAGCATGGAGGGGACGGGGCCCGAAGGATGGGTGCGATGGGCAATAGGGCTGTTCGCCAAATATTTTCAGCTCTGCCTTCCAGGCACAAGGTGGTCTTGTACTTCCTTTCCTGTCCTCTGTGTAGTTAGTTGGAGCTCTGTGATAAGTTCTGACCAACGAATGTGAACAGAAGGGACATGTGTCACTTTGGGGCCAGAATGTTTAATAGCTGGTGCTAGAACTTCCAAAGCTCTCTTTCCCTCTGGCACAGTTACTAGGGCGATGGCTGCTCTGGCAGCCTAGACCCCCACATGACGATGGTGAATGGTGAACGGAAACTGCAATGGACTTGTGGAATGGGTGAGTAAATACAGCTTGCCATTTTAAGCCATGTGATGTGGGGGGTGTTTGTTACCAAAGCATAGCTTAGCCTATACTGACTGATAAAATGGATATATGATTTGGTTGAATGACTGTGGTAATCAGGGAGGAAGGTGTGGCTTTGAACTGGCCACTTCCCTTCACTGGTCTTCATTTTTCTCTAAACATGAAGACATTGTCCTGCAAGGCGGGAACTGCTAAGAGTCCCACTCAAGAAGGAGGGAGAAAAAGCAGAATCTTTTACTCTTGTGTAACACTCAACAATTTACAGAGCAGGTCCAAATAAACTATCCTGTTTGCATCTCACAATAACCTAGGAAGTAGGCAGAGCAGGTTGATTTTATAGTCATTGAAGCTGGAGACTTATATTTCTGGTTCCCCGCCTCCATGCCTAGTACAGTGATTTGCACATTTTCAGGCAGTGATTTCTATCTCTGGATGCCTATCACAGTATCCGATGGGGCTGTTTTTATTTTACCACTATAAAAACTAAAAATATATTTTAAAACAAACTCTGTATTCTGCCACAGTCTTGGTTTAGATTCACCCCAGTTTCCCAAGTCCACGACAGCCTTGTACAAAGAAAACATACTTACCACAATGGCCCTGAGATGGTATAAAGTCCTGAGGTGTCGTCAGAAAAATCAAAGAAAAATACAGTGATACATGCATGATCTTCAGCTATGGAGATCACCTGGTTCAACACTCTTAGGTTATAAACAAGAAAAAGGGGACTCAGCTATACCCAGATGATATAGCTATTAGAAGAATCTGGACAAAATCTTCAGTCTCCCAAGTTTCCAAGGGTTCTTTTGAAAAATTATAGTTTTTGAGCCTCATAGGGATTCTGATTCAGTAGATCAGGCATGGGGACTTCCGTATTTTTAAAAGGCTCCTGAGTGATGCCAATGGGCAGTGAGGTCTGAGTGCTGCTGTATCAGGCATGCAAAGAGTTTGTGAAATTAACTTATAGCAGACTTGTTTCAGCTGAGCTGAGCTGAAGTTGGCATGTGACAGTCAGGCAGGAAAGTCACAGGCTGTTTCTAGGAAGACATACAAGCCATGGCATTGGTCCTCCCAGGAATCCTGGGGAGGAGACTTGCTGGGGGACTGTGGGTCTGTCTCAGCCCACGTTTGTATATAATTGTTAAACTGACCTCACCAGTTCCCACGGGCTGGCAAGGCCTAGAGTGTTTTGGATTATTTTTTAAAAAGGAATGCATCCCTATTTTACTGATGAAGATGCCGAGGTTTGTGGTAAGTTCTGTGGCCCGGCCAAGGTGTTAGGGCTAGTAAAAGGCAGAGTTGGAGCCAGGCTGTACTTGTTTTCTACATTGCCATAACAAATGACCACAAACTGCATGGCCTAAAACAACACAAATTTAGTGTCTTATAGGAGTCGGGCCTGGATCTCACGGGGCTAAAATCAAGGTCTCGGTGCTGTATTCCCTCCTGGAGGCTCTGGGGAGAATCTGTTTCCTTGCCTGTTCTGGATTCTAGTGGCTGCCTGCATTCCTTGGCTCGTGGCCCCTTCGTCTTCAAAGTCAGCCAGAGTACATCTCTTTGACCCTTCTTCACTCATTTCTCTAACCCTTTTGTCTTATACGATTAGATCAGGCCCACCCTGGTCCAGGATAATCTGTCTCCAGGTCCTTAGTCTTAACCACATCTGCAAAGTCCCCTTTGCCATATAACTTACTCACAGTTTCCGGGGATTAGGACAAGGACGTCTCTGGGAGCCATTATTCTGCTGCCACACGGCCTCCACGCTTTCGGCTCCTAATTCAGAGCTCTGGGCCATGCACCAGGCTGTACCTCGGCTCTTCTTCCCCCCACTCTCCCACTTCCCTAGAACACAGGGAGTGACTTCACCTCAGGCTACATCGGCTTCCAAACTGCTTGCACAATTCTCGCTCAAACCCACCATTTGATTCAGAAATTACATGCAAGGCTAATTGTTGCTTGAAGCTACTTGTGAATGAGGATGGTTTATAAAAATAACAAAAAAAAGTCCCAGCATCCTTCAAGGAATGAAATGAATTGTTCTAGGAGGGGACAGGAGAAAACAAACACAACAAACACAGCCCCCATTTGAGCTCAAGACCACAGCTCCCACCCAGAAGCCATAAAGGTCTCCTACCAGTGAGGGGTTGATGAAGGCATGCCTTTGTTATTACTTTTTTAACCCAATAATAAAATGTAAGCAGAAAGGTGAAGCAACAAGAGCTGTGGACACAGAGTCTGAAACAATCCCATTTCTGCAACTAGAAAGCCACATGGCCGTGGTAGAGTCACATGCAGTTGTGAGAAGTCATATGGAGAGATCCTGTGTACCCTTACCCAGTTTTTCCCAGTTGTAACATTTTCCAAAACTATAGCACAATATCACAACCAAGATATTGACATTGATATAATCCACTGATTTTATTCAGAATTTCCTGTTTTACTTGTACTTGTGTATGTGTGCACGTGCATGCACACACATGTATTTAGTTCCATGCAGTTTTATCACATGTGTAGTTTCTGTACACACCATCCTTGGCAAGGTGTTGAACAGTTCTATCACCATAAGATTTCCTCATGCAAAAGGGAGAGGAGGCATAAATAAATAGAATGAAATTGGATAAATATCTATAGATGCAGTACAATAATAGTAAAAGAATATTATGAGCAACTATATACCAAAAGATTGGAAAACCTAATAAAAATGTAAAGCATTGTCAGCAAAATACAAAAAGCCAAATTGGCATAAGAGAAATAGAAGTATTCATATAAATAACTAATAAAATAACAAATAGAGCCATCAGCTCACCACTCTAAACCCCAATATCAGACATTTTAAAAGTAAGTTCTATTAAATTGTCAAGTAAGAGATAATTTCTACCCTACACAAGTTCTTTCAGAAACCTGAAAGAGGAAAACCTGACTAGCTTAGCGTATGTGGGGAAAATGCCTTGATTGAAAAAGTATATAAGAGCACTGCAAATACAATATTCTAGAAAAGTATTAGCTAATCAAATCAAACAACGTAACTAAAATGAATAATGACAAAGTAGGATCTATTTCAGAGTGCAAAGATGGCTTAACATCAGAAAATCTATTAATGTAATTCACCACATTAATATGCTAAATAAAAATTACATTGTTATCTTAATAGATGTTTTTTTAAAAGTTCAACACCTGATTATGATTTTTTAAACTCAGGGAAAAAAAGATACTTTCAAAAAGCTTTCCTTAACTTGATAAATGATAGATAGCCAAAACTTGAGTAATAGTTATACTTCATAAAAAAGAATTCAGATATATCCCATTAAGATTGCCAGTAAGAGAAAGATATGGGATATCTTGTCCAACATAACGATATACGAAAAAGAAACAAAACGCAGAAATTGAAAGAATAAAAAGAAAAATAGTCTTTATTTGCAGGTGATAATGATCATTTACATAGTGAATCCAAGAGAATCAATAGAAAACAAGACAAAAGAGTTCAACAAGATGGGCAGGTGCAAGATTAATTTGCATATCAATGAAAAAGTAATTTCTGACTTCCATTCTGGTCATGTTGAAGTAACTGGAGCTGGAGTTACCCTCCTGCCATAAACACCTAGAAAATAGGATAAAATATATGAAATACCTCTTTTCGGGCATTGAACAGGCAGTACTTGTTTCAGCTGAACAAAGTGAGGCGAGCCTTACAATCCCTGGCCTTCTGCCTGGAGGCACATTCTGTAATATAGTACATGGGGGGAGGGTGTCCCACACAGAGTATTGAGGCCTCGCTAAGTTGAGGAGAAAGAAAGAAATCAGAGTTTGAGGGGGCTGAGGAGACTAAAACTTATGTGACAGAGAACCAGACAGGTGGGAGACCATATACAGAAAGAACTCCATGAGTTTCTACTGACTACTAAAATGTACACATGTAAAATGAGACTTCATGAGGCCAGTCAACAGACAATTGTGGAGCTATAAATTAAACAATCTCCAGAGGTCATACAGGGCTGGGAGGCACTCGAGTTCTGACCAGCCAGAGAAGAAGGTCCTACTTGAACACCTGGGATTTTCAGTGGAGACACTAAAAGAGCCATTCCTTAGGATTAAGGCTAAATTGGGCCACAGCAAAATTTCCTCTAAAGCCACCCTTTACGAAAGCTTAGAAACAAGCTGATCTGTAAGTAACTAAACTGCCTGCCAGAATAAAGTCCAACCCTCTGGAAGAAAAACACAAAACCCAGCACTCAACAACATAAAATTCACAATATCCAGCATCCAATAAAAATTACTCAAAATACCAAAAAAGTGGGAAAATATGAACCATAGCTAGGAAAGGAAAGAAAAAAAAATGGTCAAAGATATGAATAAAAAAATGATGAGCAAATAAGGGTTTTAAAGCAGCTATTATAAATATTCTCAGATTTAAAGGAAAACACTGACATAAGGAGGAAAGAAATGGGAGATTAAAAAATTACCAAAGGAACTTCTAGAGATGAAAAATACAATATCTAAAATGAAAAAAAATTGAATGGAATTATCAGTAGGTTAAAAACAGCAAAAGAAGATATCTGAACTTGAACACATGGCATTAGAAACTATCCAAAATGAAGCACAGAGAAAAAAAAAGCCTCATAAAAATAAACAGAGCTGCTGTAGGACAATGTCAAGTGGTCTAATATTAAGAGGTTCTTGACAATATCAAATATTTATCAAATCACTATCAATTACCAAATATCACATAACAATATAAATTCTATTAAATTTAATAATTTCATTAAAAATAAAATTATTAATTTATCAATATTTATAAAATTATTATATTAATAAAATAAATAGTTTTTATTTATTTAAAATAAGTTTGTAATTTAAAACCTTCCTATAAAGAAAAGTCCCTGCTCAGATAGCTTTACTGGTAGAGTTTACCAAACATATAAGGAAGAAACAACATGTCTTACACGAATTCTTTTAGAAAATATGGTCTAACGTGTATAAAATTGGAATCCCAGAAAAAGAGGAGTCTTGAAGTGAGGATGGGGCATAAAAATATTTTTTAAAAAACACCTAAATTTGATAGTATATGTAAACCCAAAGATACAAGAAGCTCAGTGATCTGCAAGCAGGACAGTCTCAAGAAAACCACACTAAGGCATATCGTAATCAAACTGCCAAAAATCAGTAATAAAGATAAAATCTTAAAAACAGTCAAGGAAAAAAGCACATGTGCAGAGCAGAGTTTCTCAACCTCTTTTTTTTCATTATCACTTCTCCAATCAGGAATTTTTTTTTAGACATTTTTTATTTCTGATTGCGCCCCTCCGTGAAATTTTCATACTAAAGAGAGATTGTATTCTGTTTATATACTGTATGTCCATCTGTGATTAAACAGAAAAAAAGTAGGATCTTTTTCACCTACTTAAGAACCAATCCCCCCTTTGGGGGGCAATATCACCTATGTTGAAAATGGTGTGAACAGAGGAAGAATTCTATATCCAGCAAAATCAAAGTAAAGTAAGATTGTTTTAGACAAGTGAAAATTGAAAGAAAGAGTTGCCTGCAGATCTGCTCTACAAGAAATTTGTATATACATAAAAGAATGAAGAGTGCCAGAAATGATAAATATACAGGTAAATATAAAAGTTTCTTTTCTCATTTTAAAATTTTCTTTACAAGATAATTGACTTTTTAAAGCAAAATAGTAAAAATTTATTGAATGATAAATAACATGTAGAAATAAAATGTATTATGACAATAGCATAAAGGATGGGAGTGGGAAAATAGAAATAAATACTTGAAAAGTTCTTACATGAGAAATCATATAATATTGTCAGAAAATATACTGTGATAAGTTCAATATGTACAAAGTGAACTCTAGAGCAACCACTAAAAGGATAAAACAAAGGGGTATAATTAATAAATTATTAATGGAGATAAAACATTAAGTAACATTCAAGTGATTTAAAAGAAGACAGGAAATGAGAAAAAAGAAAGAAAACAGATGGGAGAAAAAGAAAAAAATAGCAAGGCAGTATATTTAAACCCAACCATTCTGTTAATTACATTAAATGTAAATGACCTAGTCACTTCAGTTAAAAGGCAAAGATTATGTGACTGAGCCCAATTATATGCTGCTTCAAGGGAAATGAGAAAATACTTCTAACTTTATGAAAATGAAAACGTAACAAATCAAAAATTTTAAGGTGCAACTAAAGCAGTGTTTAGAGGGATATTTATAGCCTTAAAATGCTTGCATTAGAAAAGAAGAAAGGTCTAAAATCTGTGCTCTAATCCATTACAAGAAACTAGAAAAATAAGAGCAAAATAAACCTAAAATTAATAGAAGGAAGAAAATAATAAAGATAAGAATGGAAATAAATGAAATAGAAAACAGACATGAATAGAAAAATTAAGAAAAATATTTACCTTGAAAATATCTGTGAAACTGATAAGTCTCTAACTAGAGTGGTCAAGAAGAAGGAGAGAAGACAAAAAAAAAAAACCCAATACCTGGAATGAATGAGGAGACATCATTGTAGAACCTATAGATGTTATAAGAAAAATAAGAGAACATTATGAACAGCATTATGACAATAAATTTACCAACCTATGTGAAATGGAAAAGTTACCTGAAAGACACAAATTACCAGAGGAAAAATAGACTTAAGAAGAAATAGAAAACATGAATAGGCCTAAATCAAATTTAAAAAGAAGTTTGTAATTTAAAACCTTCCCATAAAGAAAAGTCAGTGCCTAGAGAGCTTTACTGGTAGAGTCTATCAAACCTAAAAAGAAGAAACAATATCAGTCTTTCACAAATTCTTTCAGAAAATAGAGTAAGAGGGAACACTTTCCAATTTGTACTGTAAAGCTAGGATTACCTGAATATCAAACCAAGGCAAAAATACTACAATAAAAGAAAATCACGGACAAATATCCCTCATAAACATAAATGCAAACATCCTTAACAAAATATTAGTACACTGAATCCAGCAATGTATAAAATGGATAATACATTGTGTCCAAGTGAGGTTTATCCCTGCAATGCAAGGGTGGTTTAACATTTAAAAATCAATAAGCATATTTTATCTTCAAAGAAGCTTTAGGTTACAGAAAAGTCACATAGAGAATATAGGGGATTCCCATATACTTAACACCCTCCCGCTTCCCTGTCTCTCCTATTAATAGCATTTTACATGCAGATGGTACATTTATTACAGTTGATGTAGAAATATTGAAGCTTTGCTACTAACCATCGTCAATGGTTTACATTATGGTTTACCTTTTGGACCATACACTTTTATGGGTTTTGATGAAATTTAAAATGGCCTGTATCCATTATTGCAAGATCATGCAGAGCCATTCTAAGGCTCTAAAAATGCCCTATGTTCCATCTATTGTATCATTTCCTTATTAATTTTATTTGGTTATTTTGTTGCCTTCATTTTTGGAAAGGTTTTGGATCACAGAAGGGTCACAACTGTGGCAGGGGAGGATCACTGGTGTGGGGTGTTGGTGATGGGGGGATGTATGGGGAGGGGTTCATCTGGAGCATACCTCTAAGGCATATGAGTATGATCGAGTGTTCATGGGACATTATCTTTGTGGGTGGAGATCCCCACAATAACTGAAAGAACATTAAATTCCCATCTTGGGGAGTTCTGCTACAATCTCTAATAAGATAGCAAGAATCCCCCAAGCACAAGGGCAGTGCCTAGTGAAAGAAGACAGACCATTACACCAGGCCCTTGATACTGATGATTATACTTATGAACCTTTTCTTGTCAAATTGAAACTTAACCTAGTACTATATATTGCCTAAGAGTTACCTCCTGAAAGCCTCCTTGTTGCTCAAATGTGGCCTCTCTCTAGGCTAAACTCAGCATATAAATGCACTACCTTCCCCCCAGTGTGGGACATGACTGCCGGGGATGTGCCTCCCTGGCACCAAGGGATTATTACCAAGCACCATTTAACAATGCTTCTGGAAAAAGACCTTGACCAAAAGGGGGAAATGGCAAATACAAATGAGTTTTTGTGGCAAAGAGATTTCAATGTGAGTCAGGAGATCTTTTAGGAGGTTATGCTTATGCACATCTCAGCAGGATCTCATTTACTGCCACAGTAAAGAGTGTCTCAAATAGCAGAGCTCCTGAGGGCTCTAGAGACCTCCAGACACTATAGGCAGGCAGACAGCTCAGGAATACAGCACCCTATCAGTGGACCTTACCTTGGAATTTATGCTCCCCAGTGTAACTGAGTTGAACTCATTTATAGTTTCCCTACACACAGCTTTTCTGCCCCTTTTATTTGAACCTATGATTAGAACTATACTTGATAAATATATGTCCCAGAGACTTAAATCTTTGGTCCATCCATGTGCCAGTTGAGCCCTGAATCTCAGCAGAGTTGCAACACCTACTCTCCAGTTCATTGGACTCACCCAGGACAACTAACAAGGAGATGATGATTGACAATGCCCATCCCAAGGAACAGAGAGTGTCTGCAACTG
>JAQZBX010069178.1:0-15621 GCA_029593785.1 Cabassous unicinctus | reverse complement strand
TCTCAAGTGCCCGTGGATCTTTCTCCAGGATAGACCACATGTTAGGTCACAATGCAGCTCTCAATAAATATAAAAAGATTAAAATTGTACTAAGCACCTTCTCAGATCGTAATGGAATGAAACTAGAAATCAATAACAGACAGGAAAAAAGTAAATTCGCAAATGTGTGGAGACTGAACAGCACACGCCTATGTAATCGGTGGGTCAAAGAAGAAATTGCAGGTGAAATCAGTAAATATATTGAGACAAATGAAAATGAGAACACAACGTTTCAAAACTTATGGGAAACAGCGAAGGCAGTCTTGAGAGGGAAATTTATAGCCCTAAATGCCTATATTAAAAAACAAGAAAGAGCTAAACTCAAAGATTTAACTGAACAACTAGAGAAACTAGAAAAAGAACAGCAAGCCAATCCCAAAGCAAGCAGAAGGAAAGAAATAATAAAGCTTAGAGCAGAAATAAATGAAAATGAGAACAGAAGAACAATAGAGAAAATCAACAAAACCAAAAGCTGGTTCTTTGAGAAGATCAATAAAATTGACAAACCCCTAGCTAGACTAACAAAGAAAAAAGAGAGAAGATGCAAATAAATACAATCAGAAATGAAAGGGGGGAAGTTAAAAATGACCCCACAGAAATAAAAAGAATCATAAAAGTATATTATGAGAAACTATATGCCAACAAACTAGACAACCTAGATGAAATGGACAAATTTCTAGAAACGTACAACCAACCTACACTGACACTGTAAGAAATACAAGAACTTAACAAACCAATCACATTTAAGGAGATTGAATCTGTCATCAAAAATCTTACAGCAAAGAAAAGTCCAGGACCAGATGGCTTCACAGGTGAATTCTACCAAGCATTTTGAAAAGAATTAACACCAATCTTGTTTAAAGTCTTCCAAAAAAATTGAAGAGGAGGGAAAATTACCAAACACATTTTATGAAGCCAACAATACCCTAATACCAAAGCCAGATAAAAATACTACAAGAAAAGAAAATTACAGAACAATCTCTCTAATGAACATAGATGCAAAAATTCTCAACAAAATACTTGCAAATCGAATCCAACTGCATGTCAAAAGACTTATACATCACGCCCAAGTGGGATTTATTCCTGGTATGCAAGGCTGGTTCAACATAAGAAAATCAATGTAATACACCAACCACATTAACAAATTGAAGGAAAAAAATCACATGATCATCTCAATCGATGCAGAAAAGACATTTGACAAAATCCAGCATCCTTTTTTGATAAAAACACTTCAAAAGATAGGAATAGAAGGAAAATTCCTCAATATAATAAAAAGCATATATGAAAGACCTGCAGCCAACATCATACTCAATGGGGAAAGGTTGAAAGCTTTCCCTATAAGATCGGGAACAAGACAAGGAAGCCCACTGTCACCATTGTTATTCAATATTGTACTAGAAGTTCTAGCTAGGGCAATTAGACAAGAAAAAAAAAAATTAAATGTATCCAAATAGAAAAAGAGGAAGTAAAACTCTCACTGTTTGTGGATGACGTGATCCTGTACTTAGAAAATCCTGAAGTATCCACGACAAAGTTATTTGAGCTAATAAATGAGTTCAGCAAAGTGGCAGGATACAAGATCAACACGCAAAAATCAGTGATGTTTTTATACACTAGTACTGAACAACCTGAGGAGAAATCGGGGAAAATTCCATTTTCAATAGCAACAAAAAGATTCAAATACCTAGGAGTTAATTTAACCGAAGAAGTACAGGAACTATATGCAGAAAACTACAAAACAATGCTAAAAGAAATTTTAAAAGACCTAAAAAATTGAAAGACATTCTGTGTTCATGGATTGGAAGAATAAGTATCATGAAGATGTCAATCTTACCCAAACTGATTCATAGATTAAATGCAATACCAATGAAAATCCCAACAGCTTACTTTACAGAATTAGAGAAGGCAATTACCAAATTCATCTGGAAGGGTAAGTGCACCCGAATAGCCAAAAGCATTCTAAAAAAGAAGAGCCATGTGGGAGGAATTTCACTGCCTGACCTTGAAACATATTACAAAGCTACAGTGGTCAAAATGGCATGGTACTGGCATAAAGATAGACACATCAATCAGTGGAATAGAATTGAGAACAGTACTATACAGTCAACTGGTTTTTGACAAACTTACCAAGTCCATGCTAACGGGAAAAAGCAGTCTCTTCAAATGTGTTGGGAGAACTGAATATCTATAACCAAAAGAATGAAAGAGGACCCCTATCTTACTCCCTATACAAGAATCAACTCAAAATGGATCAAAGATCCAAATATAAAAGCCAGGACCATAAAACTACTAGAAGAAAATGTAGGAAAATATCTTCAAGACCTTGTAATAGGTGGTGGTTTCTTGGACCTTACACCCAAAGCACGTGCAACAAAAGAAAAAAATAGATAAATGGGGCCTCCTCAAAATTAAATACTTTTGCACCTCACAGGACTGTGTCAGAAGGGTGAAAAGGCAGCCAACTGAATGGGAAAAAATATTTGGAAATCACATATCTGATAAGGGTTTAATATCCAGGATATATAAAGAAATGTTACAACACAACAATAAAAAGACAAACAACCCAATTAAAAAATGGGTGAAAGACTTGAATAGACATTTCTCCAAAGAAGAAATACAAATGGCAAAAAAACACATGAAGAAATGCTCAGCATCACTCATGATTAGGGAAATGCAAATCAAAACTACAATGAGATATCATTTCACACCTATCAGAATGACCAGTATTAAAAAGACAGAGAACTACAAGTATTGGAGAGGATGTGGGGAGATAGGAACAGTTCTTCACTGTTGGTGGGAATGCAGAATGGTACAGCCACTGTAGAGGACTGTTTGGCAGTTCCTAAAGAAGTTGAATATAGACTTGCCACAGGACCCGGCAATACCACTATTGGGTATATTCCCAGAAGAACTGAGAGCAGTGACACGAACAGACGTCTGCACACCGATGTTCATAGCAACATTATTCACCATTGCCAAAAGTTGGAGACAACCCAGGTGTCCATCAACAGAAGAATGGATAAACAAACTGTGGTCTATTCACACGATGGAATATTATGCAGCTATAAGAAGAAATGAAGTCGTAAAGCATATGACAACATGGATGAACCTGGAGGACATTATGTTGAGCAAAGCAAGCCAGACACAAAAGGACAAATACTGTATGAATGCATTACTATGAACCAAATATATTGTGTAATATATTGTTTGATTAAAAACAATTTTTATATGTAGTCAGTACATTTAATTGAGAAATGTATATATTCATCTGTGATTACTTTTGAGCTTTTAATTGTTTATATTTTCAATTATTAAATGTACAAAATAAAGTAAAAAAAATACTATATCATATCTGCTTCAGATTTATAAGGAAAACTTTTCTACCGGTGGATCCAGTCCCGCCAGGGGCTAGGCATCCACTTGCCACACAGTGGTGAGCAAGAACAGAGACTGGACAACCGCTTAGGAAGAGATGTCACAGAGGGAATTTAGATTAGACGTTGGACAGGAGGGCCTGGACGGTGCCAGGTAGCCTGAGATTAGAGGAGGTGGGAGAAGAAGAAGCAGAATGTCTTTTAGGTCACCTCTTCTCTTGCCCCCTCCCCTAAGGCAAAAAATATGCTTCATCTCCCCTCTTCCCAACTGGACTCCCTTTTCCCTGCCTCTTCCTCACCTCACCTCACCCCACCCAACCTGACCCCTATCTGCACTCACTATTTAAACTTGCCCATCATGATATTCTTTCCCTTGCAGCCACACCTCACCAAATCTGCACTTCTCAAAAGTTTCTTCCTGCTATTCCCAGGTGTCAAAACCAGCAGCCTTCTCTCAATCTCCATCCTCCCTGTAGCGTTTGATGCCGAGGATTGATGCCAAGGACCATCACCTCTCCATAAAGTTTTCTCTTCCCTTGATTTCCATGACCCTGCACTCAGTCTCCTTTCATTATGTCCTCTCCCCTACCACAAATCTTGTAAATGTCAGTGGTCCCCAGAATTCTTTCTCCAGCTTTATTTCCTCACTTTGCATGCTCCACCCCGGCTCTCACAGTGTCAACTGCTGCCTGAATGCCGATATCCCTCCAGCAGCTAGATCTCTCTCCCAAGCACCTGACCTTTATAACCTGGGTGTCTTATCCTCAATGAACTAGATTCTTCTGGTATTCAAAGTGTCCAGAACTGGCCCCCTGACTCCTTCTTCCCACTCACTTCTGCCTGCTCTTCCTCCGTGACTAACACACCATCTGCCTAGTCCTCTGTTAGAAACCTAGGTTATCTTTGACTTCTCTCGCACAGTGTCCCCCCTTCCCCATCCACTACAAGTTGATCCAATAGATTTACATTATCTGCTTTGTCTCTTGAAACCAGCCTCATAGCCATTGCCCTAGTTCAGAGTTTCAGCATCTTCTTGGTCTCTTCTCCCTTTCTCTCTTCTGATCCATCCTCCAAAGTGCCACCAAAATTATGTTTCTAAAGCACATTTCACCCCCTTCCTCACACATTTTCAAGTGCTTCCCCACCTCCTACACTACGCTAGCCTGGCCTTGAATTCTCTGGCATCATCTGTCACTAGGCACTCTATTCTCCAACCACGTCTTGCCAGTGCTTACTCCTGGATAACACACTTTCTGTGACCTGATTTCAAGTCATGCTGGGGCTTTAAGAATGTTCCCTTGGAGGAACAGGGGGAGGAGGGCACAGGGATAGGAATTGATGAAACCAAAGAAGCTACAGAAATTGGTATCCTATGAGGGTGGCACACCAGGTCAGCTGTCCTTGTCTGACCCAGTGGGTACTTCAGGATGAGGGTGTGGCCATGTGCCAGGACCCATTCAACATATTAGTGTTCAAGGCCTAGATCCAATCCCAACTGACACCTGGAGCTCAAGGCAGGAGCCTGAGAGATATAGAAGACGTAATTCCTCAGAGCCCAGGAGCAATGCCATGACCAGGGCCCAGCACCCACTGCTGCTCGATCACATCTCCTACCATTCCCCCCACACACACTACTTTTCCACCTTGCTGTCCTTCATGCTGTTCCGTAAACTTGCCAAGTTTCTTCCTACCTCAGGGCCTTTCCATTTGCTGTGTCTTCCGCCTAGAATGCTCATCCCAGACTTTTTAATGGGTTGCTTAAGGTCTTTCCTAATAAAACAACTCTATCCCTCTCCCCCTTCTTTATCACTCTAACCCTCTAACCCCTATTTTATACTTCTCCATAGCACTTACCATGACATGAATTTATATTATTTACTTGTTGCTTAATTCTTTATTGTCTGTATCCCCCATTGGAGTACAAGGACTAATTTGTTTTCCACTATATCCCCAATCACCTACAATGGTAACCTTGCCTTGACTAGGTGGGCAATAAGTGTTTGTGGAATGAACAAATGAATGAATGAATTAATGAACGGTCAAGATGAATTTCAGAACCCTAAGCAGTATGGACTCGGCTGAGACTGCCTCTGGTCCCTCTGCTTTCATCTAAGCAAGATTGCTAGCACTAAATAAAAAAATTAAAATTAAAATTGAAAAAAAAAAAGATTGCTAGCACTGAGCCCAGGCCTCTGGTAGGTTCACAGATGAGCTGGGGAAGTCTGAGGCAGACTGTCTCACCTGCCTCTGGACTGATGGGGTTCCTTCTACCAGTCAAAATCCTGTCTATCCTCAAAGACCTGCTCCATTTTCCACCTCCACCAAGGAACTTTGTTCCATCCTGCTCCCCACCCTAAGCCTACTTTCTCAGTGCTCTTACTCCCCATGGCTGCTACCTCTTTTTTGGGCATTCATGCAATTGCTCCTTGAGTTATTCTTCGTTGTTTACCTCTGTCTCTCCCACGAGATTGAAAGCACATCAAGGGTAGGGACTGTCTTAAAGCCTCTTTGTGTTTGGAGACTCTGCGTGGATGAATGAACAAGGTTAGACTTGTCTGGACACAGGCACAGTCACTGAATGTTAGGGTGGGGCATCCTCTGCCAGCAAGCAGGGCAAGCACAAGGACTAGTGTTTCTGGCACACGATTAAGGAGAGATTGCTTTAAATAAAGACGGATTGTTTGGTCACACATGCTTATTCATATACTATGTGGTCTTTCCCTCCTCTCTTTTTTATTCCTCCAAGGTTTACTGAGTTCCCACTGGTGCCAGCTTCTGTGCTAGGCACCAAGGGCTGGGGGAGGGCACAGAACTGAATGATTCTAGTTCAGAATCAGACCTGTGCCTACCATTGGGGCAGATCAGGAGAAGTCACCAGGCTTCTTCCTTCCTTTGCCTTCACTCTGTTCTAAATTGCCTTCACCCTATGATGCATCCAGCTGTGGGAATCCAGATTTTAGCTGACTTAAATGGATCACTGTGCCTGTAAATAGCAAGGCGCTTTAGTGTCTGCACAATCACATGATCCCTTCTCTTAAATGAGGACCCAACTTCACCATTCCAAGGGCTGCTCTTCTGATTTGACTCCTTGATTTGTGACATCAGAGTGGCTCAGTGGATGCCACTCAGAGTCCCCGGGGCCACCTGAGAGTTGGCCAGGTGGGCAAGCCTGGCCAAGGCTGTCTCCCCAGCAGTCTGAGGTCTGTGGATTAGGCTTCGAGGCTGGGACAGCTCCAGACAGGGAGCAGCAGGCAGATCCCTTGGTGGGAACACAGGAGTGTCTGTACTGCCAGTCAGGAGCCAACGACTGTTCACTGTTCACCGGCAAGGGTGGGGCTGCTCTGAGCATCCAGGGAGTCGTTTCTGTGTAGTTACTAATTTTAATGTACAAATAGTTCTATTTTCTTCTTATTTTCACATATCACAAAGATCCTTAAATGTTATGATATTTGTAAAAATATTCAGAGTGGTCATACCTTAGCATGTTGATCGTTAAAGGATAGCACTGCACTGATCATCTTTATATACAAACCTTTTATTTTTCTGTTGAATTATTTCCTTGCAACGCAATCCCAGGAGTGCATTAGCATTTTAATTGCTTTAGAACTTTTTTGCCCTATTTCTTCCCTAAAAGGTCATGCTAATTTATACTGCCACCAGCAGTGTGTTTAAGCTAGTTTTACCACAGCCTCAACAGCATGAGATGGTATAATTTGGTTAATGTTTGCTAATTTAGTAGGTATAAAATAGGACATCAGGGTTACTCTAATTTGCATTTCTCTGATTATAGTGAAAATAAGCATGTTCATAGATGTTGATTTTCTCTTTGTAGTTCTCTCTTGGTGACAGGCTTCCCTGCCACTTCTCAGGCTCTGCTTGCTGCTCAGTCTGTCTTTCCACCTCTTTGCCTTTGGCTGTCCTTGCTGACTCTCTAAACCTGTCTTTCTCAGTCTCTCAGCTTCTGAATCCTGTGTCTTTCTTTGTTTCTAACTGAGCAGTGTGCAACTGGCTCATGGAAGTTCTGGCCAAGCCCTGTCAAGCTGCCGGCTGGTCTCTGGGCATGGGGCTCTGGACGCTAGCCTCCAAGGCCTTCCTCCCACAGAGTTACCCCTCTGAATTCCAAATGGGCCCTTCTGAACTCATCAAGGACCCCTTCATCTCTCCAGCTGGCCTCACCTCTACTGACCTGCCAGGTTAGAACCCATGGGAATGGTCAGCTGGGAGTTACCAGGCTGTCCCACAATGACCCCCCCTCCATTGATGTGTTCCAGAACCCCCACGCTCAGGGAAACTCACCAGACAGGGCTGCACATCCTGCCAGGTTGTGAATGTGTGGCCTTTAAGAGCAGTGAGTGGGGTCCCCAAGTCTAGCTGTGTAGTCAACAGAGGGGCCTACAGCATTGACAGGGTCTCAGCCTGCCTGCATGTTCCATCAAGCCTCTTACCCAAAGTGGCATAAAGAGCTCATCTCTCAGGCAGAAAACCCATTTGGCCCCAGGGGAACTAGGAAACACCAGCACTCCATGGTGTAGCAGAGACAGAGCTGGGCTTTCTCACTGCCCTACATCTAGTGTGACTGAAGATTCTTCAGTCCTTGGGATGATTTCAGAAAGACTTTATTTAGCAAGGCAGCTGTTCACAAGGGAGGTCTATGCAGATGCGTTCACCAAGAGCCCCCTGCATGGTGAATTGCTGACTGGGTCCTGGTCCTGCCCTGATGCCACTTGTAACTGAGGCGGGTAGGTCTTGAGAGTTTGGATCTCTGCAATCCCCTCTCAGATTCTGTGAGAAACCCCAGCACATTAGAATTGAAGATTGTTAAAAGCCAGAAGGGCCCTCAGACATCATGTTCTACCCTCTCATTTTAACACTTCATTAACATTCAGCTCTTTTAAAATTCATTGCTATATAAGTAATGCAGACACATTCTAGAATATTTGGAAATACTGAAAACTATAACGAAGGAAATATCAATCACCTATCATTCACCAAAGATATCTGTTATTATATTTCCATCTCAGTGTTTTTCCTGTATACATTTTTATATCTGAGATTATTCAGTATGTACAATTTTGTATTTGCTTTATTCACTTTAAATTAGATTAGAAGCATTTTCAATATAATGCAATTTTCTTCATAAACAGTTTTACTTATGGCATAATTGTCTTTTGAGTGGACATACGTTAAATACTATTACTCTTATGTTGGGCATTTGTGTTTTCAGTTTTTCAAGAGTATAAAAACACCTTAAAATAAACACCCTTATCATAAATCTTTGTCCAAAATTTTATTTTCCCCTGTGATGGTTAGGCTAATGTGTCAACTCAGCCAGGTAATTGTGCCCAGTTGTTTGGTCAAGCAAGCACTGGGCTAATTGTAATACAAGGACATTTATGGACTTTAGTCACCAGTGAGTTTACTGCATAGATAGCTGATTACATCTACATCAGTCAAGGAGATTGCCGTCAGCAATGAGTGATGCTTTATCCAATCAGTTGAATGCCTTATAAGGGGAAGTGATTTCAGCATTCAGAGAAAATTTCCCAGCTTGTCTTTGGACAGCCAACATCTCCCAGAAACTCATCAAGGATCTTCATTGGACTTTCATCAGAGCCCCTGGTTTGCAGCCTGCCTGTAAAACCTGGACTTTTATATCCCCATGGTCACATGAGAGACTTATAAAATCTCATATTATTGACAGATATCTCCTGTTGATTCTTTTCCCTAGAGAACCCTGACTAATACATTCCCTTAGGTTAGATTCCTAATCATTGGGTAAAAGCATGTTCTAAGATTTTACATATGTATTTTGATTTTATGTTCCAGAAAAGTTGAGCTAATGCCTGTCCAGCCCACCACACACTGTCAACTACATCAAGAAATAACATTTTAAAAAATTTACTAGTTTGAATGGCAGTAAGTCTACTGTGTCCTTTTTAAAAATTTATTTATTTTTATTTATTTATTTCTCCCCACCCCCTCATTGTTTGCATTTGCTGTGTCTGTTTGTTGTGTGCTGGTCTACTTTTTAGGAGTCACTGGGAACCAAACCCAGGACCTCCGATGTGGGAGGGAGGTGCCTAATCATTTGAGCCACTTCCACTCCCTGCTTTGTTGTGTCTCTCATTATGTTTTCCTCCTGTCTCTTGTTGCGTCAGCTTGCTGCGCCTGCCTGTCACGTCAGCTCGCTGTCTTGTTCGTCTTCTTTAGGAGGCACCGGGAACTGAACCCGGGACCTCCCATGTGGTAGATGGGAGCTCAGTTGCTTGAGCCACATCCACTTCCCTATTGTGTCCTTTTAACAATAGGTAAACTGAGGCTTGGGGAGGAAAACGACATGCCTAGGGTTACTCTAGAAGTATGTTGTCTCATTCTATCTTTTTTTATACTTTGACTTTTTAATCAATTTTATTGATACATATTAATAAAGCATACAATCCATCCAAAGTGTAAAATCAATAGTATTTGGTATAATCACATAGTTGTGTATTCATCCCTTAAATTCTCATTCTATCTTCACAGCAACCTCATGACAATAGTGAGGGGTACTATCATTACTTCCATGGGGGAAGGAGCTTAAGCTAAAGGTTAATTAATTTGCCCAGATTCATATTAATTAAGAAGAGGTAGAGCCCAATTTGATCCCTCACAGGGCCCTTGAACTTCGTCTCTACTTTATAACTGCTGCGTCCCAGATATGGTGCTGAAAGAGAGGTTGGGGCCAAGCCATGAAGGAACCTGGGAGTTTGGATTTACCCTATAGATGGGGGCAGGGGTGTGTGCCATAATTAGGTTCTTAAGCTTCAAGGCCATGTTTACAAAGATGTTTCTGGTGGGCTGGCACAGAGGAAACTGGGGACAGGGAGACCAGGCGGGGTGATGCAACGTCCAGATAATGTGGTCAGCAAGAGCAGACAGAGGATTTGCAGTGACGCATGCATGCATGTGGGCTGGGGGCTGGGGGCAGTCGGGAACACTAGGGAGGCCTCCCACTATGCCCTCTTCACTGGGCAAGGGCCATTTTTGTCTGCTACACGTCAGGCAAAACCTGTGCCAACTGCCCAAAGACTCCACCTCAAATCTAGCAAATAAGAGAGACGACGGTATGGATTACGTTATATTTAAAACAAGCCCACACAATGCCTGTAATTTTTTATTCTGACTCTGTAATTATAGCTCAAGACCAGTCAGATCATAGTTATCCCTGCATCGACCTGCTGTTGGGACACATTGAATTAAAGGCTTTCCTGCTGCTTGAATTCTATTTTGGATGCCTTGCACTGGCAGGTAACAGGCCTTCCACAAGGCCTGTCTTGTTTGAGCCCCTCCCAGGGTAGCCTTCATGAAGGCCAAGTCAGCACTAGGTTTTTGAGAAGACCACTGATGGCTTGTAAGCAATTGGAATGCTACAGCTTTACCAGGGGCAGGAGAGCTGAAGTAAGTGCCATCCTTGGTTCAGACCAGCTTCTCTTGGTCCTCTGCTCTCTGGAAGAGCCCTGAATGCCACTATCCCCAGGCCCAGACCAGGGTCAGACGGATCAAGCCGTGTCTTAGTTTTCCTGGGGCAAATTAAGTGGCTTTAAACAACAGAAATTTATTGTCTCACAGTTCTGGAGGCTAGAAGTCCAAAATCAAGTATCATCAGGGCCATACTTCCTCCTCGCCTCTTCCAGCTTTTGGCAGTGGCCAGTAACCCTTGGTGTTCTTTGGCTTGTAGATGCATCTCTACCTCTGTCTCCATATGGGCTTCTTTCTTATCTCCATCTTCACATGGCGTTCTCCCCTGTGTCTGTGTCCTGTTGGAATAGGGCCCACCTAATCCATTTTGACCTCATCTTAATTAATCACCTCTTCAAAGAACCTATTTCCAAATAGGGTCACCTACATAGGACCAAGGGTTAAGACTTGAACATATCTTTATTTATTTATTTTTTAATGTACTGGGACCTAGTATGTGGGAAGTTGGCGCTCAGCCACTGAGCTACATCTGCTCACCTGACTTTGTTTTTACGTTTGTTTTTTGCTTGTTTGTTTTTTGAGAGGTTTTGTTTGTTTGTTTGTTTGTTTGTTTTAGGAGGCACCAGGAACCGAACTCGAGACCTCTCATGTGGGAAGCAGGAGCTCAACTGCTTGAGCCACATCCGCTCCCCTGAACATGTCTTTTTGGGGCATACAATTGAAACCATCACATCCTGGCTCTTTGACATAGTTGTCACAGACAGGCTGGCATTGCCCAAAGGGACCTACTTCAGAAATGAGAAACAAAAAATGGAAATCAAAGGAGCATGAAGCAGCCAGGTTTACATGGCTGACCCATGTGACTAACCAGGCCTGGATCAGTTAAGGCCCCCCTCCCAGTGGTCTGTGCCCCACTCCTGGACTTCACCAGAGAACATCACCTCAAGATGATACCCCAGACAGAAGAGAAGAGAGGTTGAGGTCCCAACTCACAAACCTGGAGCACCACTGGGCATCAGGAGGGCCACTAACCCTTCCTCCGTCCACATGGCCCTCCGCACACCTAGTCCTGCCTCACAGTAGCTCTGTGGGGCTATAGAACAGCTTCCCTTTATTGAGAACCTGCAGGACTGGCCTCTATGAGGTCCTTCATGAGCACTATCTCATTTATGCCTCACATCAGCCCTGTCAAGTAGGCGTGACTAGTGTCATAATTTCCACTTTAGTCATGAGGAAATGAAGCTCAGAGAGGTAGAATGTGTGGCTCAAGCCCCCCACCCCCACCCCCACCCCTCCCCTAGCTCATAAGGGTAGGAGTGGGAGCTGGAACCTAGTTCTCTAGGTGCTTCCAGGCCACACAGCTTGTCTGTTAGGCAACTGGCCTGAAAACACTGTCCTTACTCCTCAGCTGCCCCTCCCTGGCTAAGGAAACCCAATCCCAGTACCTGTTTCTTAATGCAACTCTTTTCCTTAATGCAACACAGCTTCCCTTGCCCCAAGCCAAGCCAACAGGACAAGCCAACTCCCATTCTGTACAGACCCTTGCTCTCATGTCCCCATGGGGAGTGGATGATTCCCCCCTTGGACCTCCAGTGCATTTTGACCACAATTCTGTTGTAACACTTAAGACATTGGGTTGTTACCATTCAAGTGACTGTCTTCTACGTGGCATCTCAAGGGCAGGGGCTGTGTCCTGTCTCTCTGTAGCCCCATTGCTAGTTTGATACATGGCACATATTAGGTGCTCGGTAATTGTTGCAGGAGCAAAGGAGAGTCTGAAAAACTTCTATTCATCCTTCAAAAACTCTGCTTAGACTAGATCCTGGGAAGCCTTTTCCTGCTTCACACAAACTGAGCTAACCCCTTCCTGTCCTATAAATCTTTAGGGTGATTGTCTTTTTACTTTGGTGTACCCTTGAGGGCAGGGAACAAGTCTGATTCCTTTCTGTGACCCCAGCTCTCAGCACAGACCAGGCATCTAGCAAAATTCAGCAAACCTTTGTAGAACTAAATTGCCCTTTGCAATTACACTCTCACACACACACAAACAGATACACACACCACATGGTGCTTCAAAGACTCAAATTAAGGGCAGCATGACCTGAACCAGCCAGCTTCTATCACTTGGCTGAAACCGCCAACAGCTGGCATGCCAGAGATGTTTGCTGAGGAAGGGAATACTGGGTCTGAAATAAATCCTAACTTTAAAAAGAGAGACACACCCAATAGGTATTCTATTTATATGAAATCACCTCTGTTTTTAGGTAGTAACCCTCCTGTCTTACCTTCCCAAAGTGGGCTCTGCCCTCCCACCAGTTCCTTCCACACCCCACCTGGTAATCATAGTCTCACCTGCCCCACCTTTCCTCCCCTGTTTGCTTTCTTGAGCTCCTCTGGATGGCAGGGTGTGAGGTTCCAGACACCACAGAGGCCTGTCTCATGCCTGGCCCCAGACTCCCTCCCTCTCTCCCTCCCTCCCTCCTTTCCCCGGCCTAGAGTTAATGAAGAGGAAGGCAAAGACAGGGTGAATGGGCCCCAGGGCTGGGGTGGGGGAAGGAGAAGGGCAGGGAGTCAGTCTTTGACCAGGTCAGCCCCTTAACTGACCAGAGTAAGGCAGATTCAGGGCTGGGTTCCCAGAAGTAGCCAGGCCCTGCTTCTTCCAGGTACCTGTCAAACCATCAGAACCCTGCTCCCTAGTTCAGACAAAATGGTGCAGTGAAAGGAGGGGTTTGGGGATCACAGTTATAGTCCTAGCTCACTGCAGCTGCCAGCATTTAAACTCACCCCACACCCTAAATCCCTGAGTCTCAGCCTCTTTGGTGAAACAGAGATAACACCTACTACATTCTCCACAGAGAGGTGCAAGGCACACGGTAAGGCAGGCAAAGTACATGGCCTGGCCACCCCATTAGTGGGACTGTTTGTGCAACCTGACAGGGCAAGAATTCGGGTCTGAGACCAGCAGCTTCAGGAGCTTAGAAGTTGTCTTGATGCTTCCTGTGCAGCCCATAGAAACTCAAGCTCCAGATAACCCAGCCCTTATTCTGTGAGCAGCCAGATAGGCCCACCAGCAGAAGAGGAGCTGGTTCTGTTGGCTCATGGAGGCTCCAAGAACAGCATTGATTGTGGCACTGCAGTGGCCAAGAGGCCCTTTGTCATTGTCTTCTACCACCTTCTCAATTCTCACCTCCTTTCACCCTCACCTCGTCTGCTCCCTGCTCTCCAGGAGTCCCACTGGAGCCCAAGGAGGCACCCCTGTTCTCTTGCAGGGCTTTCTGTTCCTCATGGAACACTAGATTGGGAGGGGGAAGCCAGTGATCCCTGACCTTCTGTATGCTGACAGCTCCCACCTACCTTGAACCAGGTTCTAGAAAGAGACTGGGGGCTGGGGGCTGGGCCTCAGTGTCCCGGGAAACTTCTGAGCCTCCCTCACAGCTCAGTGCTCAGGCAGGCACCCAACAAACCACAGCTGTGGTTTACAGAGAGCCAGGCCTCCCACCACAGGGACAGTAAGCTGAGAAGCGCCCTAGCTATAAATGTGAAGTGGTGAACCGCAGGACACTGCCGCAGCCCGCCAATGGGCAGGAGCTGCCTCCCAGTCTCCTGCAGGCCACAGGGCCAGCTCACCAAGCCCCAGGAACAGCCCAGACCTGCTCACTGGGCTCTGGAGGGGCTCCAAAGCCCAGTGCAAGGCCACAATTGAGGGTGGGGAAAGCAGGACACCACACAGCGTCTCAGGGCACCCTGTGCACCCAGCAGTCGGTGCTGCTGGTCTCCTCACATGTACAATCTTTATGTTATAGAGGCACTGTCATCTTTTTGGTGCTTAGTGCTTGTAAAGGTCTTACTCCTGCCCCAGGTGGCACCAGGTCACAGCTTCAGACCCATCTGGAGGGTGCCTTGGACACAGTCAGGATCACCTTGGGTTGGAGAACGGGGGACTTGGGCCTCATGTAGTCCTGAAGTGCATCATAGGCACTGCAGCGAAGGAGACCCAAGGAAAGGACAGCAATGATTGAGTGAGGAAAAGAGCAGCTCCCCCACACCCAGGGCCTGCTGTCTGCCCAGCTCATAGCCCTCAGAACCTGGATAGGGTTACTGTGCCCATTTCACGGGCAGGGGATTACATGTAGCAGAGTCCAGAGCTCAGCTGTATGCTCAGGCCTGGGTAGGAGTGCAGTGTGAGTTGGGGAGCAGAGGCCCATCTGGAAGGATCTGGGAAACAGAGGAAGGGAAAGAAGACCCTTCTCCTCTATCCTCTCAGAGCCTGCCAATGAAAGGGCCCAGGTCTCTTCTCCAACACCCCTCCACTGGACAGTTGGGGGAACATTGGGAGGTGTGAGGGGTTGCCTGGCACAGGCCCCTCCCGTTAGGCTAGGGAATGGCAGCAAAGGTAAGGTCACCATTAACCTATCCAGGAGATAGGCTCAGAGCAAACACAACCCTCTTCGTACTCAGAGTACTCAAATGTGTTTCTGAGGAGCCCCTTTCGAGAGGCTGCCCTTGGGTCACTGGGGAGGATCCACTGAGTGGGATCATCCTGAACAATGTCTCTGAGTCATGGCTGGAGCTCCCTCAAGGAGGGAGAAGAATGGAGATGCTCCTAGGACAGTGCCAACAGACCTCATCCCAGGCCTAAGTGACTGGGAAATCACTGCTGCCGGACCATGGGGTCGTACCCCAATCCCCACCTACCACGAGTCAGGCAGTTTAGCTTCCCAAGTCCACTAATTTTGAAAAAAAAAAAAAA
>JAQZBX010069177.1:0-15621 GCA_029593785.1 Cabassous unicinctus | reverse complement strand
ATGTGTAGTTCAACTTGTGTTTGTGTCCCTCTGACCCTTGTCGGCGCCCCCAGCAGACAGTGGCCAGGTTTCAGCTCCTGGATTTAGACAATAGTTGCAAGAATCACGTTTGTGTGTATGTAAAGGGTCTGAAAATATGGCCAGACTGGCTGGAGGCAGGTTTATTTGAAAGTTAACTTCCTCTTGGTTTTCTCTTTACTTGGGAGGTGGTATGTGCCAGCATGTCTGTGCATGTTGGGAGTGCGATGTAGAGATTTTCCTTCAGGTGTGTGTCTGGAGAATTGCTTTGCTTATTATTTAGGTGTGATTTACAGGGGGGGGGCGGGAAGTCAATTCTATGAATTGGAAGTTAGCTGGAATAAAATTGATAGCCTCTGCCTCCACAGGCATCTAATCTCTGATATATTTGGCTCTATGGGAGGGGGCTATCTTTTGGTTGTGGTAGAGGAAGACAGATGGACAGATGTCTGAATTTCAGAGCTTTAGTCTCCCTGCATCCACTCGTCTTTGCTGCCTGTCATTGCTGTCCATTCCACATTTTCTTTGCAGGCTTGCTGATGTGGATGTGTTAAAAAGGACAGAATCATGTTTCTGGAGCTGAAATACTGTTAATATATAAATAAATGATAGTTGGTTGAAAAACAAGTATTGGGGGACGGATGTGGCTCAAATGGTTGGGCATCCGTCTCCCATACGGAGGGACCTGGGTTCGATCCTCAGGACCTCCTGGTAAAAAAAAAAAAAAAGTATTGATCGGTGTAAATAAACCCTTTTTTAGTGTTTTAAAATATTGCTGTTTCAGAAAATATGAAGGTGAAGATGGAAGAATTGAGTGACAGTTTAGTATAAGTGGAGGAGGGGAATAACAAGTTGGACCTTAACATGGATTCATCAGTAACACAGGACTTTGACTTAAATATCTGAAAGATGCCCAGAGTATAAAGATACTTGTTGCAATGTGCATGTATGTCACAATTAGTGAGAAAACACTAGCTTTGTCGGGGACTGTATTTTGTTTTGCTTTGTTTTTTGTTGCTGCTCTTATTTCCATAGGAATGTCTCTGATCCAGGCATGGGCTTCCTCCTCCTTAGAGCGCAAGGTCAAGTGTTGTTCTGTTGGACCAGGACCTGTGTGGCCTGCCGGGGCCCTGGTCCTAGCCTCTGTCCCGCCCTGGGCATTAGTTCTGCTTCCCGGGTGAGTGGGCACAGGCGGACAGGGCAGGGTTGAATGGGGCTGGATGTATCCTCTCCTCTTTTCTTCTCTTGCGTCCCAGTTCCAGCTTTCATTCTCTCCACCCAGGTCCATGTGCGTTTCCATCCTCTTGGTCCGTTTCTCCCATAGAGATGACAGATGATTTAATCGGGGTTCGTCCTCCTATGTCCTGACAGCTCTTATTCCACGTGTGAGGTCTGAGCAAAGCCTGCTGGATATGAAGTTTGTGTTTACAGCACGTCCTCCTCCAGGATCTCCAAGCTCAGTGCACGGCATGGCCCCCTTGGTCTCACGTCCGCACTGGTGAGGTCTATGCAGGACGTCCTTTATCCCTCTTCTCCCAGAGCAAAGAGGAAGGGTTGCCTCTCACCTCTCGGTTTCACAGCCCTTTCTTTTTTAGGTCCTCATATGCTGCAGAAAGAGTAGTCATCAGCTTTCTTTCATCTTGGGCTCCTTCAGGCTGAGAGTGTGATTTCTGGAGGAATATGGATCCTTTCAGAATTCCTCTCTGAATAAACCATTTAGGTGGGGAAGAGTGGTAGGGAATAAGCCTGTGGCATTCACTAGGCAGAGATTTTCTTTCTTAGGAAAGAAACCTACATAGTGGCTCCAAGAGGGCAATAAAACAAGTTCTCCTTAGCATCCTCTAGACCCGTGCTTCTAGAACTTCAATGTGCCTATGCATCACCTGGGGAACTTGTTAAAACGCAGGTTCAGTGGGGCCTGAGATTCTGCATTTCTAACAGGCACCCAGGTGATGTGGTTGAGCTGGTCCACAGATACACTTTGAAGAGCAAGGCTTTAGACTGAGGCACTCCTTAAAAGAAGTTTGTTCTGAGTTCAGACTTTCTGATATTACTTTCAATTATGAAAATCAAATGGCGTGCATGGGAGCAGAAGTCTCACCCGGTATCCCATTGTTACATGATACACAGAGCTGAAAATCATTCCTCAGAGAGTGTGTTCTTTTTTTTTTTCATCCTCAAAAAGGTGCATTTTTAATAGACACTGTTCTGAAATGTGGATTTTCATTTTTAATTGCTTTTAGTGGAAAAGGAGCACGACAATAGCAAGATATAATAGTCTCTGCTAGGAGAAAAAAGCATCTGGTATTATAGAAAAAGCTGGAACTAGAAAGGAAGAAATTGAGAAAATGATCAGACAAAGAAAAGGGGAAAAAGAATGCTATCAAAAACAAAATGCTGTGTCCTAGAAAGCCAGAGATCTAATTCAATTCTTTGAGCTCTGAAGAGAGCTTTCCTGAGCCTGGGTTGGCTTGAGGTGAGGTGACCTGTGGGTGGCTCTCTGCAAGTTATCTTTTGTAAATTAGGGCCTCCTTGGGGTCATGAAGACCAGATCACTGAAGAGGACTAACACTAGGTTTATGGGGAGACCCGGGTTCTTGCTGTTCCTAGAACCCGCGTGGAGCATGGCTGTGGCTGCCGTGCTCTTCCTTCCATCCCGGTGCACTTGGCCAGAGGCCAAGGCAGAGGGCTGCCTGGAGTGGTTCACCCAGGCTTAGAGGACGAGAGCCAAGAGTTTGCTCCATAGATAGGTCCTTGAAGGTGAAATTCATTAGCACACCCCTAAGGTTTAGGGGCGCAACGGCAGGATTTGAGGCCTGGCTCTGCCACTTGCTAGCCTTAGGCCTTAGAACCCTCCCTTTCCTTATCTATAAAATGAGATGGTTATGTGGGGTTGGCATGAGGGGTAGAAAGCACACAGGCACTCAATAACTGTAGTGATAATGAGGAGAGGCCTGGGGCAGTACCATAATCTTGGGGGTCTTGGCTTCATTTGTTCAATAAGTATTACTGAGTGCTCGTCCCCGCCCTGTGCTAAGGTTGTTGCATATAATGTTCTTTTTGCCTAGAAGAGCCCTTTTGCTTTCCATTCTTTGCCCAATGAACTAATTTCTCCTCAAACCCCAATTGAAATGCCATTATCTCTTTCATAGTTCCCTGGTCACTAAGTTCTCCCCTCATTGGGCTCCCACTGCACTTGGAATAATCATCCGTCTTAGTATCATCTCACCCACCAGACCTGGAGGGCAAGAACCTTGACTTTATTCATTGTCATGTCCCAGGAACCCAGCGCAATGTCTGACACATGGTAGCGCTCGGCCATGGTTGGCTGAGAACAAGAAAAAAGTTTCCCAAATTACTGCCACACCATTAGAATATAAGTGCCACGGGTTGAGTTACAAAAGCATAAGATGTTCATGATGGTTGAAGTTGCGTTCAGTGGAGGTGGTCCAGGAGTTTGGGGGAAGAATCAGGAAAGGATCTAGAGAAGAGGTGGCATTTAGGATGGAATGTGAGGGAGGTGGGAGTTGGAGTATCTCGGGAGGAGAGACATTTTGTGCAAAGGCATGGAGGCGGCTCCATGGTTGCACTGTTCAGGGAGCAGAGAATAATCTGGTTAATCTAGAACATAGGATACCTGCAGGGAACCAAGTAGGATGAGGAGGACAGATAGGTTGGAATGTTATCATAAGGGTTCTTGAAGCCCTGATTATAATGCTGAATGTCACTCAGCAGGCAGAGGGGACCCATTGACGGGTTTAGAGCAGAAGCATAATATCACCTGAGCTGTACTCGGTTTCCTTCCTCTGGTTCCAAGTCTCTGACTCAGGGCAAGCCCTCAGTCCCACTGCCTTCTCCGCACACCTGAGTTGTAGCACTAGTGTGATTGAATGAAGCTCCTTGATGTCTTGTTAGGGCCATGTGGCCATAGCATTGGGCTCTGTGCCAACAGGCAGGAACAAATGCTTTCTGAGTGATTCTGTTTTGGGGTGCTAGTCTCTTGGAGTTTTAGTCAGAAAAGTTTTCTTACACAATAAGGCATAAGCTTTTCATGAAATATTTCATTTAAAAGTCACAAGTTCAAACTGTACTTAACGCAACTGTAAACAAAGTCCCAGTTCCTCAAACTACAGATCATGTTTCTTCAACAAAAGGCCACCTGAATGTAAGCAGCATGGAAACTCTTTCTATCCACTTGATGAAATCTGAATGTTTTTGGAGACTTGAGAAGTATTGCATATAAGTAAGTAACAAATCACTCGACTAGAGATCTGAACAATCAAGTTGGAGAGAATCAATGGTTCTTTAATTCCTGAGAGTATGGAAGAGTCCAGGTGAAGATCTCACTCTATTAAGTATTGATTGGACAGGTGAAGGAAAGCACCCCAATTATTCTCTGATCCTGGTGTCAGAGACATATTTCAAAAAGTTCCAAAAGGCCAAGGAGGCTTGTTCTTAGAAGGAAACCTGTAGGACAGCATCAAGGCCCTGCCTTCTTTATTAGGTTGACAGAGTTGTTTTGGATGTTATGTTGAAATTCTTTGGGTGAAGAGGTACAAACACAGATAGCCAGCCTGCCAAGAATGCTTGAAAGGACAGCTTTCAAGCTCAGAGGCCCTAGAGGGGGTGAGGGGAGAATGAGGGTGGGAGAGGGGCCCGCTGGGCTTACCCAGAAGGGCAAGAGGCCATTTGGAGAAGCTAAGGGTAGCTCTTTTCATCCAAACTATGTGGAGATACAGACCCTGCTGGTTGCAGTTATGCCCAGTCCAGGGCCAACAGGGGTGGTCACTCAAAGGGAAACTTACAACTCAGCCAGGCAGGATGACCAGGCACCAAAGATGATTTCTTTTATGCCATTTCAAGAGTTTAAGTTCAGTCTCTGACATTAAATAGCTACATGGCTTTGGACAAGTTATGACTTCTCCTTGACTCATTTCCTTCTGAATCACTAATACTCTTTGATTCTGTGAATATTGCAATTTGATGGGTTCTGAACTCTTAGTACACCTGGCTCTGTTTTATTTTGTTGTTGTTGTTTGTTTGTTTTTTTAACCATTTATCCATCCATCGCATGCGGCTTGTTGTTGCATGCCTTGGATGCAGTCCTTGCTTCTGAGGAAACATACAAGTAAGGGTCCGTTTCTTCTAAAAGTTGAAATGTAAGAGATGCATAAAGTTGTAGTTTTAATTAAAAACGATTTAATTTTAGTTCATTTTAAGATTTAGTGTTACTTATTGATACTGGTGAGAAAAATGATTTTCCAGACTGCTTCTCCTTCCCCTTGCCTTATTTTGAAAGCTCATTCAGTACTTTATAATGGAAATAACCACACTTAGCAACAATATGTCTAAATAGGTCATTGGGACTATGGTCTCTGAGTTGATGGGAAAAAAAGAGGCAGAAGAATAGGCTTTCTAATTTGTTTACAACCACAGTCACATTTCATCAAGAGCAACCTCAATATCTAAGACAGAGACATAAGATGTATGTTCTCATACATCTGTTACATTTTACCTGAATTTTTAAAAAAATGCAACTAACCTCGTGAATCTACTATTCTCTTAAGATTGAGATCACACTGATTTATTGGTTCACAAGCATAAGCTATTCAACTGTTGATACCCATGGAAGATTGAAAAAAGATGGGATGACATTTTAATTTGGTCAGCATCTGAGTGATTGAAAAAAGTTTTCAAATCATTGTATGATAATCTTAATACTTATTGCAGCTGTTCAGAGAGTGCTTGCCATGGGTCAGTGCTGTTCTCCACACTTTACATATAATAACAAATTTTATCCTCACAATAAATGTACTAGGTAGGTACTGTTATGATCCTCATTTTATAGACGAGGAAGCCAAGGCATATAAAAATTAAGCAACTTGTCCAGGATCACCCAGCTAATGAATGAGGCATGGAGACCCAGATTATACTTTTAATTATACCTGTCTATACCAGGTAATGGAAATCCCAATCCCTAAATACATTTTTTTTTCTTTTCATTTTCTTTCAATCCAGACATTTCTCATTAAGTTGCAATACTCAGATATTTTGGAACTTTGGCCCTTCTTATCCTGATATGAGGGAATCTTTTGTGTTGTGACTAAAAAGTTGAAAACATGCAAGCCAATAAACAACAACAAAGTCCTACAACCTAAGACAAAGTGAAGGCCAGAGTGCCTGAAGAAAGGTAACCTGTGAACCTCCAGGATGTATTTCATCTCAATTCCCATTGTTCCTCTGTGGGCCAATGAAGATCTCCTTGGTCCAGACCTCAGCTTCCATGGTTCTGACCTTGAAGTCGTTCTTCCCTCAATTCATCCCTTCTCTGTCCCCTTCAGTTCAGGCTGGCAGTGGTTCCGCTCAAACAAATTTCACAAAAACCGTGGCAGCTTTGCATGCATTCACAGGGATCCAAACCATCAGACAAAAGGACTCTCCACAGATCCTTCCTGGATAACTGCTCCTCCAACCCTGACTTCCACTGAAATGGCTGACTGGATCCATGTTCACTCAAACCCTACATGGAACCCTGTTCTTTGGGGACTTGCTTTCTAGACGCTCAGGGAGGTCCCCACTTCTGGCCCTAGTCCCAGAGCACACTATCTGGATAGGCTCAGAAATTTCCACACCATCAATTTATGGTTTCTTTTTTTTTTTTTTAAAGATTTATTTATTTATTTATTTATTTATCCCCCCCTTGCTGCTTGTGTTTTACTGTGTCCATTCGCTGTGTGTCTTCTCTGTGTCTGCTTATCTCCCCCTTGCTGTGAGGTCCTGCTGCATCAGCCCACCGTGCCGCGCAGCCGGCCTGCTCTCACAAAGAGGCCCCGGGAAGCGAACCAGGGGCCTCCCGCATGGTAAACGGGGGCTCTATCGATTGAGCCACACCCGCTTCCTGCTGTGAGGTCTCGCTGCATCAGCCCACCGCGCCACGCGGGCCGGCCGGCCTGCCCTCACAAGGAGTCCCCGGGAAGCGAACCCGGGGCCTCCCATGTGGCAAATGGGAGCTCCATCCATTGAGCCACACCCGCTTCCCAATTTATGGTTTCTTTGTGTTTAAGAATTCATTTCTCAGCTTATTTGCTTCCACTTACATTTTGCTATAAGCTGCAAAGAGAAACCAGGCTGCACGTTGCACACTTGGTTTGGAAATCTCCTCAGCTATATATCCAAGTTCATTGCTTTTGAGTTCTGCCTTCCATCCGACATCAGAACTCAACTTTGCCAGGTTCTTTACCACTTTCAAACAAGGATTGCCTTTCCTCCAGCTTCCAAAAAACATTCATCATTTCCTTCCAAGGCCTCATCAGAAGGACTTTAGCATTCATGTTTCCACCAATAGTCTCTTCAAAGCAGTCTAGGCTTTTTCTTTCAAGCACCTCACAATTCTTCCAGCCTCTATCCATTACCCAATTCTAAAGCCATTTCCACATTTTTTGGTATTTGCAGTGGCAGCACCCCACTCCTGGTACCAAAAGCTGTTTTAGTTTTCCTGTTGCTAAAGCATATACCATGCAATGGGTTGGCTTACACAATGGGAATTTATTGGCTCACAGTTTTGAAGCTAGGAGAGAAATCAAAATTAAGGTCTCATTAACGTGATGCTTTCTTCCCCAAAACTGGCATCCTGGGGCTGGCTGCCAGCAATCCTTGGTCCTTGGCACCTCTGTCACATGCAGATGCACCTGGCAGCCTCTCCTGACCTCACCTTTCTCCTCTCTCAGCTTCTGTCTGCTCCCTCTGTGGCTTTCTCTCTCTCTGTCTGAATTTCATTCTGCTTATAAAAGATTCCAGTAATAGGATTAAGATCCATCCTGATTGATTGGGCCATGCCTTAACTGAAGTAGCCTCATCAAAAGGTCATACTTACACCCACAGGAATAGATTAATCTAAGAACATGTTTTTCTGGGGTACACAGCTCCAAACCACCACACTGAGGAAAGTGGTCAAATGACTGCACTCTGAGGAAACATGTGGCTGGGACCCTCTGATATGATATTCATCACCATTATCACCCCCTTCTGATGCTCCTCTAAGCCATTGTTATCTCAGTGTGATAGCCTTCCTTGGAGTGGTTCTTCTCCATGTCATTTAGTCAAGCACTAATGGTAATTTTAGCTCTGTGTGCTCAGAGTATTACAGTTTGCAAGATGTTTTTTACTTGGATCACCACTTTAATTTTCTTAACAACCCTGTAGGATGAGGAAGAGATTGTAATTGTATCCCTTCTTTTTTTTTTCAATTTGAAGAAACATCCTCAGTGAGGTTAATCTCAGACAAAGCCAGGATAGGAGCCAGGCCTCCTGAGTCCAAGACTTTCCTCGTCGTCATTCTGGGCCAGCCTTTAATTTATTCTAATTGGTAAATGTCAAAAGGTAAAAAAAAAAAAGTATATCTGAGGATCATGAGCACGAGCAAAATTCCCCTCAAGAAGGTTAAATTTGAAGCAAGAATAACTGATTCAATGGCTTATGAGAGGGGAGACTTGCCTACTCTGCTGCTCATGAAAGTGATGTTTGATGGTATGTGCTTAAGATGGTACATTTTAGGGAAGAATTTGGAACTTGGTCCACCATTTCTCCTTCTTTAAGAAAAAGATGCCTTAATACTCCTGTAAGAGAGAAGAAATTATCCACTTGAGAAGAAAAACAAATAGAAATAATTGAGTTGTTCACGACCTGGAATTAAAAGTGCATTTTAAAATAGCTTCTTAATTGAGAGTATTGTGATTGCTTTATTAATCTTAAACAAGGTAAACTGGGAACACCAGAGAAGTAAAACAAAGTAATTCTTGACATTATTTGGAAATGACAATAAACTTGGGAATGCCATGAATGGACCTCCATGAGTCAGCGATGGAGTGAAGGCACATGCATTTCCCAGGGGCACGGGGTCCCCGGCAGACACAAGCGTGAATCTGTCTGCTGATGTATACTAGTCTCCAGGCATGGATTTTGGTTCTTAGAAGTAAGAGGAAGTGATGAAATGATCATTTCATCATTATTACAATAAATTGAGCTTTTCAAGAGAGAGGATAAATTAGGGTGAGGTTCTTTGGAAATGAAGGTCCAACCTGGTTATCTCATGCTTTGGTTTGAAATTGTTTACTTTTAGCTCCTGAAATTACCACCGTGGGAGCAGGGCTGAACAAGAAGGTTCTCTCATGCACTGTATTTCTTTTTGTCAGAGCAACAAAATACAAAAGGACCTTATAAATATGTGTGGTTAAATTGGGTGAAACAGGAGGAGTTCTTTTAAGAAAGAACCAAAATGCTTTCTTAGAGTAGATTCTTTAAAATTCGTGTACCTCCAACATTGTTTCTGATCTACTGTTTTTCAAATTCAGGTTCTGAGCATATAGGAGAAGAATCCTTGGGACTTCCCCCAGTACTTCAACCCCTTGTTTTCTCCAGAAGGAAAACAACAGGATCTGCTTGTTTTGCAGAAATTTGATGTCACACGCTTGGCTGTGAGAGGTTCTCAGTTATTCAGTTAGACTGCTATTAACTAACTCCAAGGATGCATTTTAAGCTAGCAGTTTCTTTTTGAAGACATACCAGCAAATTTAGGTTATAGTATGACAACATATACTCAATAGTTGGGGCCATCGCTATGTTTAAGTTATAATTTTAAAAATGGGGAAATAATATTTTAGAAACTTGCAATTCATCTGATTTAGAGCAATGCAGTTCTGAATCTCTACATGTCCAATCTGGAAGACCACGATTTTTCCTGTCACCCTTCTGTTTATACTATCATTTTGTAGATGGGAAGTGCTCACTTGTTTTTCATAACAACTTGATGGATATGTTTTAATTTCTCCAGGCAGAGAGCTGGAGAGGTAGAGGGTCTCCTGGAGAGTATACAGGCCCAGATTTACTTGCTTCTGTCACCAGCAGGCTGAGTGACAGTAACCTAAATGCCTAATTGCTGTCTCAGTTGAATTATCTGTGAAATGGCAATAATACTTGGACCATCCACCTGCCATGGTTATAATGAGATTCAAATGCATTAAAAGGGGGGAAGGTACCATAACTACTTGAGGTATCATATCACCACCAACAGACTGGTGATGAATACTTACTGTATTCCCTCTGCTGGGGTTAGCTTATCAGGAGCTTCCTTTGCCCTAAAGAGATATTATATAACAAATACATAACAATACATAGTGGCACAGGCCAAGATAGACATGTGGTATAGACTTTCAGTAGCTAGCCACTGGCCCTTGGCCCCAATAGTCCTATAGACCTAACTGGTCTTAAGGTGGTTCAGTAGGTCCTATAGTAGAGATTTATCTCAGAGACTCTGGGAGGAGAGAGGAGTCAGAATGGGCTTATCAAAGAAGATGACATTTGAGTTGAGTCTTGAAAAATACTTTTTCCAGGCAGAGAAGGTGTTGGGAGGTGATCTTTTCAGGAGAGAGGATAGCATAAGCAAAGACTTGGAATAAGAAAGAATATATATGTATGTGTGTGTGTGTGTATAGATAGATAGATAGATAGATAGATAGATGACAAGGAATAGCTCAGGGCAGCCTTTAGTAAAGGGCAGATAGGTTGAGAAGAGACAAGTGAAGAGACTGGAAAGGTAGGTTGGATTCACACGCCCACCTAAACGATGATTAAGAATCTGAGCATTACACTGTAGGCAACTGGGAGACAACAGAAGGTGTTATCAGGCACATGGCATGATCTGATCTCCGTTTTAGAAAAGAATTCTTTCAGCAGTGTGGGATGGAAGAGCACAGGAGAGGAGAGGCAGAGAGAGCATTACTTAAATATTTATTGAGTACCTACTGTGTACCTGGTGGAGGATGGGGGGGACAAAACAAAGCTCTGCCCTCGGGGGATTTAAATTCTGGTGGGGCGGGGCAGTTAGGAAACAATTACATTGGCCCAGGAGGGACATGATGGGGCTTTAACTAGAAAGGAATAAATGGTTGTGAGAGATGAGAAAGAGGGAGAATAACTGAGGCCAGACAGCTGATTGGGCATGGGGATGGAGGGAGAGCATTAGCAGATTCATGGCAGCGGTCCTCGGGAAGCTAAAGAGTTCATTTTGGATAAGAAGGCTTGCGTTGCCTGCAGGACATCCATTTGGGCACCATCTGTCCATCAGTTACAAATTCTGGTGCTCAGGAGTGGCATCTGCATTGAGACAGTTGCTAGACCTGAAGCCCGGGAAATAGCCACGTTGAAGTGCCAAGAGGAGAAGCCAGTGGGGAGGCTGAGGAGTCATGCTGATAATCAGTGTTGGTAATAAAAAAAAAAAAAAAATGCTTTTTTCTGGCTCTCTGATGGTCCACTCTGATTTGGGGGCAGGAGGTTTATTTTCTTGACTGTTTTACTATTAGGATAATGTTCAAGTAATTTGAATTCTGGGTGTCCAGACCAATTAGACAGAAAGGAGATCAGGGTCAGGAGAGAGGAAGGCTGTGGTTGGGAGGGTAGAGAATCTATATAGAGATGTTGGAGGTTCAACTGCAGGAGAATTGGAATATTTTCTAGCCTTTACTGAGAGGCCAAAAGTGACAGGCAGAGTTAGAGTTTGACAAGGTCACCACGTGGCCATGGGAAGCTTTGGGAGCTTCCTCTCCTGGGGACATTGGCTGAGGGAGGGGGTGCCTGGGAGCGGAGGTGGTGGCTGTGGAATGTCTTCCCTGCTGCTGCCCCTTTTTCCATATTGCTGGGGGCACTGGGATTTTTTATGTGCTAGTGCTTCGAATGCATGTCCTTTTGCACAAATCCTTTGGCAGCTAATCCTTGAGTCCTTCAAAGACCCAGTCTTCTCGGGCTGTCAGTTCATCTTCAAAGGGGTGATCGTCAGAGAGTGATTCCTCTGTCACCCCCATGCCCTGTTACCCACTCTGTCACCTCTGAAGCGAGTCTTTTAACCTCTTCGCACATTGGTTTCTTCATTTGTAAATCAGGGGCAATAAGTCTTGTTCCCCTACGCTTCCCAGGGGCGCAGGATGATGCGGTTATGCAGGAGGCAGTGTCAGAAGACAGAGGCATTTTATAAATACAAATCAGCTATTATTCCCTGCCTGGAAGGAGACATCTCTCCACTGTGCCTACGGCCATTTTTGCCTTTTGCCTCCCTAAGTACTAAACAAGGGTCGGAATGCTAACCGCAGCATGTAAACGCCTCCTGACGTGCAGGTCCTGACCCCCCTGCAAGCTCATTTTGTGTGGATTTGATGGGAGGCAGCTGGAGGAGCTGTTTTGCAGCAGAATGGGATGTGCCAATCTGTCCTATCTCTCTGCTCCTGGCACGTTCAGTGAATAGTCGCGTCTGGAGATGGAGAAGGTCCTTGTGTGTTGAGAGGAACTTCTCAAAAGCTGTTGGCCCCAGCCCAGTCGATCCCTTTTGTGTGCTCATAGAGGAAGAGGAAATTAGACACGGGAGGCAGGCAAGTGAAGCGTGTTAGGCGCTTCAGAGGTACACGAGGGAGGCAGTTGCCACGGAGCGGCTCTCCTTCGGCCTCTGCACGCATCGTCGGGCTGAGCTGGAGTGGCGGGGCGAACCAGGAAACCCACGGACTCAGCAAGTGCTTTATCCTTGCTAATTGCCTCCCCTCACCTCCAGCTGCATGCTGTCTCCAATGCTTGGGAATCTCTTTATAGCTTTGCAGGTGGGGTGCTGCTTCTGGGTTTCTGTGGGCTGAAGATCTCGGGATTTCTGGTCCTTTGGGGGAAATGCCTGGAAATCCTCTGTCTGCCTTCCAGCCAAAGTGCCCTTCAGGAGAGCAGTCTATTACCTGCCGAGGGCATCTCGTGGAGGCTCTTCTCAGCCCTGACTGTCCTCAGACCTCTGCCACAAGTGGGCTTCTGGAAAGTCAGGTTCTAATTTGGGGAAGTTTCCTTAAAGTGCAACAGTATCAAAGGGCTTTGACTTTGGGGAGCAGATGTGGCTCAAGCGGTTGAGCACCCACTTCCCACATGGGAGGTCCTGGGTTTGGTTCCTGGTGCCTGCTAAAAACAGCAACAAAAACAAACAACAAGCAAACAAAGGAAAAAACCAACTCGGGAGCTGATGTGGCTCAGTAGTTGAGCTCCAGCTTCTCACATACGAGGTCCCAGGTTCAATCCCTGGCCCCAGTACCTATGAAAAAAAAGGAGGGGGGGCCTTTGACTTATAGAGGAGGGTCTTGTGTGGTTTCCTTAGGTAGCAGGGTATTTATCCCCTTGAGAGTGGCTTTGCTGAAAATCTGCTGCTGCAGATTTCATTTACATGGTAATGAGCACACAGAGCTTTTGCCCTTTGTCTCTCCAAATGAAGGAAGACCCAGTTCTTCAGGATTTCTCCAGACACACAGAGCATCTAAAAATGGGAGTGCACCTGCCCTATTTTTTGTAGCAATTGCCTTTGTATCTTGGATGGAGAACTGCAGCCACACTCAAGGTGGATTCCTGTTAGGTGGTTGTTTTTTGCTGCTGTTAAAATGGTTCTTTTTCTGCTTCGTCCATGCAGTGTGGTTACCAGGAGCTTGAATCAGAAGCAGAGGCAGTTACTGGTGTCCACTTTGACTTTGCAGTGTGGTTTGTGTGCGTTTCACCTCTTCCGTGCCTTTGTGTTCTAATTCTTGGCATTTTCTTCACTGCCTGCTATGTGGATGTTGTTGCTAAACTAGCTAACGTTCTAGGTGATGTAGCATCAGCTAACTTCCACTGAAATTCAAAAGATTGTGCCCAGCTCATTTCTTCTCTACCTTAGACTTACATTTTTAAAAAAAAGATTTATTTATTTATTTATTTCTCCCCACCCCTCTCATTGTTTTTTTGCCCTCACTGTCTGCTCTCTGTGTGTTCTTCTGTGTCTGCTTCTCTTCTCTTTAGGCAGCACTGGGAACTGATCCCAGGACCTTCCAGAGTGGAGAGAGGTGCTCAATCTCTTGCGCCACCTCAGCTTCCTGGTCTGCTGCATCTCTTATTGTCTCTCCTCTGTGTCTCTTTTTGTAGCGTCATCTTGCTGCACCAGCCCTCCACGTGGACCAGCACTCCGTGTGGGCCAGCTTGTTTTTCACCAGGAGGCCCCAGGAATCGAACCCTGGGCCTCCTATATGGTAGACGGGAGCCCAATCACTTGAGCCACATCCGTTTCCCTAGACTTACATTTAAGCTTTATTTTTTCAGTCTTGTGACTGGATTGAGAGAGACACACTTTTGTAAAGTTGAAGAGCAAGATGGCCAAATATTCACTGAGAGTTCCAGAAGAAGGATGATGCACTAAGGATGGTTGATTGACCCGCAAAAACAAGAGTGGAACAAAATTCAAATAAGACCTACTGAGCCCATTCATTCACTCTGCCCTAAGCTGCTTGCTCTTTCCCCCACCTGGCTTTTACACAGCTATGATCCACCTCATTCCTCAAAAACCAGCTTACATGTACCCACACAACCTTGTGTGAACCTCTCAGATGGCCCCTCGCTTGAAGAAATCTCTATTCTCAGAACACTCAGGGCACTGGAATGATGGGGTGTTGGGCTGGAAGGGACTGTGGGATTACATGAACTCTTTGGCTCCCCACAGGGTCTACCTGGGCAGAGTGGGGACTGAGCAAGCTGCCCCTGAGCCCCCACCTGCTTCCACCTGAGCGTGCACCTGTTGTATATCCTTTCACCAGCATATGAAAGCACCAGCCCCAGTCCAGACATGTCCTGAAGATGAGGAAAAAGAAGGTCTCTGTCGTTAAGAACAAGGAAAGAATGCGAATATTCTCACTGTCCTGATTTTATGATAATCAGGGTAGGCTAAACATCCGCTATATTAGAAACCATGCATGTGTCCCCAGACCTAGTTTTTCTCCCTAGGTCTGGTTTTTAGAATGCTAGTGATAAACTAAGCCTGATTTATTATATGACCATCCTGTATGGGAAAAGACTGTAACTTTGGGTATCTTTGGTCAACCTTAAGAGATATAGCAGGGGGACAGATGTGGCTCGGGTGGTTGGGCATCCGTCTCCCTTGTGGAGGGACCTGGGTTCGATCCCCGGGACGTCCCGGTAAAAAGAAAAAAAGAAAAATATAGAATGTGTGTGGGCTACCAGGCCCCGTGCGCAGGTGAGCTGCCAGGCCCCGTAAGCCATGCGGCAAGGTGATGACGTAACAGGAGAGTGACACAAGGGAGAGCCAAGATGAGACGTACCGAAAAACCAGTAACTAAGGTGGCACAGACGGTAGGACACCTCTCTCTCACATCGGAGGTTCCGAGGATCGAATCCCAGTGAAGACAGGAGGAGAAGGATGAGAAGAGAGGGCAGGAAACGGACACAGAGAGTTGTCCAGCGAATGGACACAGAAACAGCAAAAACGGAGGGGGGGGGCGCGCATAAAAATGGATAAAAGTAAATAAATAAATAAATCCTTAAAAAAATGTATAGGGGAGGAAGATATGGACTATAGTTAGTAGTAATACTTTGACGATGCTCTTTCATGATTTGTTAACAGATGTTTCACAACAATGCAGGGTGTTTGTGGTGGGGTGATTGTGTGGGAGCCCTGCATGATGTTAGGCATGTTTGTTTTGTAAGTTCACGATGTTTACTGAACATTTATAGTTTGTATGTTCATGTATGAATGATATATGTCAATAAATT